>BLKR01009980.1:0-75821 GCA_011170035.1 Teleogryllus occipitalis
ACCCCGCTCCCCACCCCGCTCCCCACCCCGCTCCCAACCACGCTCCCAACCCCGCTGCCGACCCCGCTCGGCCTCCCTTTCCGTTCTCCACCCCGTGTCCGCCCCATCGTGCTCTTTCGCCTCGCTCTGCATATCATTCGCCAGCGCGGGGCGGGGCGCCAGCACATCCAGCCTCCGGGGCCGACGTGGGAGCACCACTCACCCTCGACTCCCCGGAAACCGGATATCAAGATGAAGGTCGTTCCATTTTCTCCCCCGCGTGTAAAGGGATGCTTTGGGTGGATTCAAATTTCGTTTCAGGGCTCCCGCTTTTTTCCCCCTCTCCACTCTTTTCCCTCCCTCCTGCGCGGCCTCTCTCAACGCAAATAAGATTGCGAAAGACAGATGGATCTTTTTCAGGGCTTGTGTTTCTTAAGATATTCCGATCCCTGGAATGAGATTCGCAGCCACGTACGAATAAAAGTGGGGCGTACGTGGACCGAAGAGCGTCGTTCGCGGGTTAACGGGTTAACAGGTGCGGCTAACGAGACTGCCGACCTGCGGGAAGCACTCGGCCTGGAGTGTTATGGAGCATCCATTAGGATGAATTCGCATTCGCTCAAACGCATTCGACTGAATTACTTTAGACACATCATTATCTAATCATGTTTTATCTCGCATCAAGAACTGATGAGAAATTTAATTTATTAGATATGCCTTCTTGATTTTTTTTGAAAATATGGAAAATCAGGAAGGCATATCTAATGAATTAAGTTTCTCATCAGTAACTATAAAACGTAGCGCACATTTTCATTACGTATTTAATAACAATAATAATAATAATAATAATAATAATAATAATAATAATAATAATAATAATAAATGGCCAAATATTATTTGATGCAATAAAGCTTCATGAAGTGTTATTATGAAACTTCAAAGTACACTTCTGTGTGTTTTAACTAGGTGGAATTATTATTTTAAGGTGTAAATTTGAAAAAGAATCATCGAATAAATACGCTTATAATTTACTTAGTAGTTTAAAACGAATGAAATTATCAATGTCTTTCGTTCTAGCAAATTTGGTTTTACTCGAGAAATATTGATTTTAGGAACGATTACGTAATATTCTAAGATATAATTGTCATTTTTAGGGTCCTTCTCAATAACAATGCCTCTCCAAAGTTCTAAATTTTGAAAAAACGAAATTTTCAAAGACTTCAATATTCCAGTAACAAATTAAAATATCTTTATCCTTAGCAATCAGTGCATGAACCGAAATGTTATTGCAAATTAAAACATGAGAAAAGATCAGTTTGCAATGTGAAAGACTGCATTTCATGCACATATATTAAATCACTCGACTTTACTTCACTCCCGTTTATAGGTCTTGAGTTGAGATTTGTATTTCTTTAGTGGCATGTTAACGTGGCCGTAACTGCTACTCCACCTTGTAAAAGGGCGACGACAGTCCGAAAGAAATTCTGGCCGCATGCGCGAATATCCTGTTATACGACGCGAAGTGAATATTTCTCCCAGTTTCTTCCATGGCCGTTGTAGGCGTCAGCGGGTGCTGTTAACGGCCTTTGCTTCCCTTCGGCAGAATTACACCGAGAGGGCATAAATTTCTGCGAGACGGTTGGAGGGAGCGAGAACGAAAGGGAGAACAGGCTCGTACTGGTGGATTTGCGTGCGTTGCTGTGCACACATGGATCGGCAAACCGAGTGGCGACGGGCAAGGTCAAAGATATCGATACCGAAAGGCACGCTAGTGTGTCTGGAGACACGCGTCTTAAAAAGAAGAAAGAAATGGAACGGGGAAGAAAAAACGGAGAAATGAAGCCGTACTTCTTGAGCTCCAACGTTGCTCATTCAACATTTTAGGGTCTTCAGGAAATTTGTCAGCACTAATGTTACGCACATATATCAGCACTAATGTTTTGGCTGTGCAAAAGAAATATGGGGAAGTTTGTCATTTATTTTTCGTCTGTCTAGATGGTAAAATAAATCTGTTGAAGGAGGGGTTGTTTTAACTTATTTCGTTACTGTACACTTAATCACTTACATGATTTATATATTTTTATCGGTCACATGCGTGTTTCACACCTGTTAACCTGCAACCCTGCAGGTTTGTAAGTGCACTAGTACCTACCTGAATGTTAAGAAATTTAACTTCCTTCGCAGTGGTTTTAACATCCTTAGCAACGTAAACAACCATCCATTCATCAAAAGTCATATGTTTGTTAAGAAAAAGCATGGCGATGTACAAAAAAAATCAGATTCAAACAATTCAGTAATAATTTACATAGGTTTGGGGGAAAATTATTCTTAGTGGTAATATTATTAATAGTACATTTAGAAAAATCTATATAAGGTAAATTAACCTCATATTTCACCAAATGAAACTCTACTCCGTTATTCATATTTTCTGACGATGTGTGACGATTATGTGACGATGTGTCGTCCAAATTAAAAATCTCTGCTCCGCCTCGATTTTTAACTTTTGGCCTCGGCGGCAATAACACTCATAACATTTCTAGGTATGTTAATAGTTATTACACATTTGGGGCAGTTAAGAAGTCTGAGAAAACTAATTACTAATAAAGCCGATCCACGTATTTTAAACTAGTGGCCTGCAGCGGCAAAAATGATGCTAAACATAACCAAGCAGAATGATTTCCTAATGAATAGTACATTGCTTAAGAAAATCAAATAAAATACTCTCGTTCAACATTGCAATAAATTAGATTTTGTAATAATATTAACTTCACGATTACTGCAATAACATAGTACCATAGTATTATATACACATGCAGTACATCAGTTGTTTACGAACGAAGAATATAAAAAGTTGATGTTTTCTAACGCAACACGTAAATAGCAATTGTATTCAAGCGGTGGACCTCTTTCTTTGATCCTTGCTGTCGTATGACGTCAGGTATGTCGTAAGTAGTGACGCACTGAGTTGGTACGTGAAGAGTGGGAAAATATGAAATAACGCAACCAAATATTTTTATTTTACAGACTGAATCCAAACTATTTCATTATGTTTTGACTTTTCCCGAGTTCCTAGATATCTAACACTATCATACCCTTTTCTCATGTTGCCGGGAATTTCTGCACGCGTTATAATTTTGTAAAATTGAAATGTTGATATTTTTTCAGAGTTCCTGGGTATTTTATAAAACGGTAGACGCCTCTCATAAAGCCCGAATCTGCATATTTTTGCAATTTTGTGCGCATTGGAAATTAGTAATGTAGATTTGAGTGATATATTTTTATTAGTTTGTTACATATAGACACCGTCTGTGTGACATTTATTTGGTTAATTGTTATTTTGTCCGTCTGCTTTAGTAATAAAATTAGTTAGAGTAAACCGTTTTCAAAGAGACACTTTCAGATGTTTCGCTTTCAGATATTTTCAAGTTCAGACGTTCACACATTTCCAGTAACCGGGTTGGATCGGATGAAGTTGTGAAGCATGCAAACTCAATCTCGTTATCTAAGAAACGAACTGGAAAAATAGCTGAGGAACACGATAACGTACGATGCAACGAACTGTATGTACAGTTGTCTCGTAACAAATGTTACTATCTGAATGAGGTAATAGGATCGAAGATAATCTCGTTTCACTAATGAGCACGTAGTGGGATATTACAAATGAGACGTTACATGGGTGATATTTGCCCCTGAGTGGTAAGCAATTTTGTTCTGGTGTTTGGCAGGTCACTTTTGGCATTTTCTTTCTTTCTGGCCAAGAGATTTCATGTACCTGCCAAACGCCCGTTAGTGAGTTATTTAACTAACAAACAGGGCCAAATCTCTCATGTGGAAATTCCTTATATAAAATTTTTTACCACATTTTCAATGCCAAAATTTATCAGACACCCTCCATGCTCTAGGAGTTTGTAACTCTTCGTAGGAAGCATACTGTATGTATGTGACCGTGTGTATGTGAACTGCACGTGCGTGCACAAACGCGCGCACACTACATTCGCTTTGCGAGCGGGCTAGCTTTTTGCTCTTGAGCTAAAGGTCGCTCTTTTCACCATTAGCTCTTATATTTATTATCCTCAATATCTTAAAACTGAATATTGAAACTTTCAGAGTTCGTAAATTCGACTCGAACTGCGCACCGAGCGAAGGGTAAGTGCAAGCAGGCAAAAAAGAGCGTGGCAAGAGAAACGACGCGACCGAGACAGTGAAAATAGAGAGAAAGCAACGCGGAGTTTCCAGGATGCTCCACAGGGTTTGACGTAAATCTCTTCTTTTCGAGCGGTGTGTTTATTTATACCCGAAGAGTTTACAACTAGATGTCTATCGACTTTTTTTTCTTATTTTTAAACTGTCCAACCCAGTGGCTTTTCAGGTACATTGCTTTTTCTTTATAATCGGTGTAATATTGTAAATTACACCTAGAGTAGAGAAATGATTTTGCTCGTGAATAAAGGATAATGTACTCGTATTTATTTGTATTATTTAGTTTTATTTGGGCGGGAGAAAATATTCGTGTTAGGGAATATACTCCTTCAAGTAGGAATTAATTTTTTATAAAAGTTTCCGGGATTTTTGCCTACATTTTTGCATAAAAGGTTGAATGTTAGTAGAAGATAACGGAAAATGATTTAAGTGTTGTGAGAAAGAACACCTGTTTAGATTCCTAGGTCTTTATGTAATTGAATGTTTCTTAAAAAAAGGAAGGTTTGAAATTTTTCAAAAACTTTTTGTAATATTTGGAGAATGTTGTTATTAGTTAAAGAATAAAAGACGTAATAGGGGATGCATAAACGAGAGGTAGTGAATACTAGTTATGTATAATTGCGGTGAATTTGCTAATTTTGATTTTGCAGAAAACAATTTCGTTACTCTCTTTTCGCGGTAATATGGAATGAATGAGGGGGAAACGACACGATAATAAGTTTGATATAATTCGTCATGACTGTTATGTTCTTATAACCATATCTTTTGCATTTGCACTATGGGTCGCCGAGGAGTTGAGTGATCGCCATATCCAAATGAACAGTAATGGATTCAAGCACTGTTTTATAAATGTTTTATAAATTGTGGGAATTCTGATACGGTATTGCTGACGTAATTTACATGAAGAAATAATGGAAGTCATCTCCGTCAACTTAATATATTTATTTAGAGAACCGTTTTTCCACGGCTTTGCCGTCATCATTTCTCTCGCTGTGTGTGACAAATTCGGGAGACTCGCCAGACTATTCTTTGCAAAATAAACACAATGTTGTCGCGGAAAACCAGCTTGCCTTTTCTTTTCCCGTATCTGCTTTACCCTACTTTCTTCATGTAATATTCTGCCAGTATTTTGTCCGTTTACAGTCTCCCGACTTTTGGTACACATAGCAAGACTGATGATCATGGCAAAACCGACTCTCATTATTTCTTCACCAGTTTAAAAGTTTAGATAATTATGTGGAATGTGACTTACACTTGAACTGGTAGATAAAACGAAAACTGAAAGAAATTAAATATTATATTTTTGAGATGAGCCGACGGGAGGTTTGAGTGTAGAAAATTTATTCAAACTATATTTGAATTGAAACTAAAATCCTAAACGACTCGCCAGTCTATTCTTTGTAAAATCTACACAGTTTTGTCACAAAAAAAAAACGCTTTTCTTTTCTTTTCCCGTGTCTGCTTCACCCTATTTTCTTCGCGTAATCTTCTGCCTTTATTTTGTCCGTGACTCGCGAAGTCACATTATCATTGCCATCATCCCAGCTATCTTCAGTAACATAATTATCCCATATTCCCCATTTCTTTTTATTTTGCACGATCTTTGTTTCTTCCACAGAGTGTTCTTCGGCCGTCCCTTCCTTCTACACGCATTCTCCTCCGTCTCTTTTCTGGAGGCCCGACCTCCCTTCCACATATTCATGTGCTGGGTGTGTGCGCGCGTTGGCGCCCCAGGCGACCGAGGAACCGCCCTTTGCTCCGCCCCCATCCCCGCCCCGCTGCCCCCTCGCCGCCCCGAAGCGAGCGCCTCGTCGTGAACGTCTTGTTCGACCGCCCGCGCCGCACCGCCTCTTCAAAGCGCTCGCTGCAACAAAGGCAATTTGCACGGGCGTCTACCTCGCGTCCAGCTCTCGCTCCGGCCCGGCCCCGCCCCCTCTCCTCCCCATCCCACACTTCCTTGTGTTTCCGCGCCCTGCTCCGGCTCGTACCGCATTTCCGTTTCCTCTTGCCCGCCTCCTCCTCGCCCCACTTTGCTCCGCCCCATCCCTCTCCGCCCCTCTCGACCCATCTACTCCCTTCCTATTTCCTCCGTTCCTGGCTTTCCCTCCGCTTGCCTGCCTCCTTGTCGCCCCACCCGTCTCCGCCCATCTTCACCGTCTACTCCCTTCCTATTTCCTCTCCTCACCACTCCTGTCTTTCTCTATCCTTCCATTCTCACCACTCATCTCTTCCCGCCATTCTCTCTCCTCTCCAGCCCTACCGTTACCTCCCATTCCCTCACCTCCCGCCCCTCTGTTCCTCACCCTCACCTCTCCGTCTCTCGCCTCGCCCTCCCTGCTCTTCCCACTCCTATCGTTTCCGCTCCTAGACGTTGATTTTTCTATAGTGGCCGATGACATGAGGTCGTTTCACACCTCCTGGCTTAAAAAATGAATCTATAATAAATTCGCGAACGTCCTTCTCAACGGGGCTCGTGGCCTCAGATATGTGCTTACCATTTTTAAAAAATCCATTTTACAAGGTGAGAGGTGTAACAATGACCTAATGTCATCGGCTACTATAGAAAAATCGAAGTATAATCTCTATGCTCCTTACTTCCACGCTCCTAACCGCCTCGCTCCACTCTCTTGCTCTTCCCCGTCGTTCCACACTACTCGCCTTCCCCAACTTTCCCCGCTCTAGCCCGCCTTACTCCGCTCCACTCACTCTGCCCCGTCCCCACTTCGCGCTGCCTTCACTCACTTTCCACCCTACCTCCCACCTACTCAGTCCCATTATTTCGCCCCACTCCTCTTTTCTATCCTCACTTTGCCCTGGGCGCACTCCATTCCACTCCGCCCAGTTCCACGTATCGACAGTCATTCGCTGTCTCCCGGCTCCATCGAACTTCTCTACCCCAGGACCGGGGTGTTGCTTCCCGTCCCGTCCTCGGAGGACGTCCGGCAGTGGTCTGCGTATCCATTCCTAGAGGGCAAAAATGCTTCGCTTGATGTGCCGTTCGTACGAACCCGTCTTGGAACGTTAAGTAAATTCTTCCTGGTATGTATATTTTGACAAAGTCACTGAGACTGAGAAAAAAATTATTCAGAGCCTTAAAGAACCACACCGATCTGCACTACACATCAGCGTTCTCAGAACACCCCCGAGGAACGGTTTGAGAACACGTTCTCTACATCTCTATATGAATAACTAGAATGTTTTGTAAATCTTCATCTGTTAAGGGTGCAGACGTGAATTGTGGAATTGTCTGCACCTGGTTTGCTGTTCTCATAAAATTGTGCCTGATTTGTTGGTCACGCTAGAAAAATCAAGCTCAAAAAGCATTCAATCATCTCACGACAATTTTAAACTTCTCAACTGTGTCAAAAATTACATTACCAAGAATGTTAAAAAAACGATGTTCCATAACGGAACTCCTGAATAGAAAATATTTAATGCCGACCTCTTCCCTGGAGCCTTGCTCTCGAATGACGTCCGCTGTATCAACTGCCACCATACTGCGTAAAATATATCACACACTAAGTAAATGTGGAATGTTTTATTGAAGCACCACAAATGGATTTGAGCCTTCCGTGTAAAAGTTCGTGAATGGCCTTACGCTCTTATAAATTATGTGCATGAGATGCTTGTGAACACGCTTACGGAAGTTATATTAATTACGGAAAACTAAAGGTGGATTCATAACTCCCCGCATTGGCGAGCGAATCATGACTCTTCTTGAGAACATTCCGAGGAGGAGAGGGGGAAGGTTGAGGAACAGGTACTGATATATTAATATTTTACCCCTCTTTTTATTTCCTTCTCCCCTTTTCTTCGGGTAGTTCTCAATATGAGTAACATCATCAATCATTTTGACCAACCTTATTTTTTTAAATATTCATAGGTTGGTAAATGGTCTAGCGTTGGAATGAGGAAGCTATAAAATAAACCGAATGTTGAAACATTGACTACCCTGGATCATGACGTAGTAGCAAGTGCTATATCTCTTTTATTTTAGGTGCTTGGTTTGAAATTCCGACCAGTCCGTGTGAAATGGCTTGAATATATTCTTTAGATTTCCGTCTCGTCCATTTTTCTTCTTTTTCGCGAACTCGAGTTTCTGGAGTCCACGGGAAACCAATTGATGAGTTAGGATGTTTTGCCTTTAACTTTTTCTTCTCTTCCCAGAATTTCTTTGTTTTACTGAGTTTCCTCATTTCTAAGAATCATGTATTAGTTACTCTTTTTTTACTTTTTCTTTTGAATCCCTTTTTTTGGGTAATTTTACAAAATATTTCTCCATCCCCGTATCGTCAAACTTTTTGATGCCATTTGTTTCCACAATCCATTTTATAGTTGCCTTTATTTTTGTGATATGACAATTTTTAGATCAATTTGCGTTCACTCATTTGGTTAAGGTGTCCGTTGAGCTGGAGACATCATTGTTGTGTCTGTAATCTCCGTCTTTTTATGCAGAGTGATCCGGTTTACCCATCTGAGCTCTCTGTGAATTGGTTCGTAACTGGACCAAAACATAAAATATATAATCATGAAAGTGTATATCTGTTTTGAAACAATAAAAAGAAATAGACCACCGATCACTGATGTATGTAGACTGGTCTGCTTTGTCTGATATGTAAGGCGTCTGCTTGAAGAGCAGATGTCACACTGCAATCGAGACTTTTTCTTCATCCGAGTGCGAAATTAATGCTTACTGAGAGGAGTATGCCCATTCACTTAAAGGACAGGCTGACAGCTCAGAGCCAGCCTTACCATGGCCTATGCAGCGTCTCTTAAGATCTGGGAATTTCTACAAAGTCCGAATAACGTCAGTTGCGTTTTCCACTCTAGCTTTAGAGCTAGGTCGAGTTCAGCCGCTATCTGGAGGAGAAATCGAGTGGCCTGCTAGCTCTAAAGCGAGTGACGAAAATCGTTCCATCGTCAGGACTTGGACGCTAGGACCTCCAGGCTAGCGGCAACTGCAGTGACATCAGTTGAGGCCTTGAACCACCTATACCGGTCTATAGCCGTAGACGTGCCCGGACACATCAATCAAAGAATCCATTAATTCTTAACCAAAACATCTTCCGTGTTAACAGTAATACAGAAAACAATGTTGGCTAACAACCAATTTTAAAGTTCAAGCGAATTTTGGCTGCTTCTGTGAAAGACTCAGAAGCTACAGATATAATTTGGAAGACATTTTCTGTCATAAATTCACGAAATATTTCTTACATTGTAAGTTCCCAATTTTCTGGACTTCGCGAAGAAAATGTGCGTTTCTCTCGTCGTTATGCTTCGCCAAATCCATTGAGTGCTTTGTCGCCCTTTCCCCCTATTCTACTCTGCATCGTCGACCATGTATCTCCTATATATAAATTGTGTGTCCTTCCTATTTAAATGGCAAAAGTAAAATCACCGATGCATGATATAAAAAATGTTTCTGGTAGTATTTTCGCTGAGACACTTTTTTTGTAATTATTTGGTTCCTTCAACTTCTTCTGCTATATAATATCGATATTGAAGGAAAAGTTTAACTGAAAATATTTTTAAAATGCAATAATAAGCACCGAAATAATAAAGTGAGAGTTGCGAGAATCATTAATTTACTCGTACACACTTTTAATGAAAAAATTAAATTATATACCGCAAATTAATTCTGTTTTACTTTTTTTATATATCTATTTCTTTAATGGATTAAGCGCATTAGTCCTAGTCCTTAAATTATTATTTTTTGACGACGTAAGAAAATTCTTTAATATGCTGAAACGTACTTTCCGGAATGTTCTGGGAAATTCTAAACTGGAAAAAATGATAGTTTCTCCCTCTCTCTTGCGCTTCCGTAGGCACTCTGACCTTCGCCTGCACCGGACTTTGCTCAACTCAGCTCTTTGGTAGACGCCGCGTCTGACGCTTTGTCGCACGAGTGCAGCCCCCCATTTCATCCCCGTTACTCCTTCAATCCCACCCCTCCCCCTGCCCCGGGTTCGACCTCGACCCCAGCTCCAACGCGACTCGCTTCGCCGTCCCCCGTCCCAATCCCCACAGAGAAACGCCCATTCTCCCACACTGCTCCGTTTGCCTCCAATTTTCACCGATGCACTCCACTTCCTGCCCGGTCGAATTCACGTCTTTCTCTTGCTAACCACTTGCCCCCCTCTCCCAATCGTTTTTGCCACCCCGCTTCCCTATGTCGTTTCCCCAGCCACAATTCCCCCACCCCGCTTCACTTGCAGCTCCTTTTCCAGCCCATCGCTTCGCCCGCACGGCTCTCCCGCACCGCTTCCCCCGTACCGCTTCCCCCGTACCGCTTCCCCCGTACCGCTTCGCCCGTACCGCTTGTCCCGTACCGCTTCCCCGTACCGCTTGCCCGGTGCCGCTTTCCCCGTACCGCTTTCCCCGTACCGCTTTCCCCGTACCGCTTTCCCCGTACCGCTTTCCCCGTACCGCTTTCCCCGTACCGCTTTCCCCGTACCGCTTTGCCTCGTACCGCTTGCCCCGTACCTCTTGACTCGTGCCGCTTGCTCCGTACCGCTTGCCCCGTGCCGCTTCCCCCGTACCACTTCCCCTCCCCGCTTCCCCCTCTCCGTCTTACCCGCACCGCTTTCCCGGCTCCGCTTCTGCAAGTCGCTTTCTTCTTCTTCACATTACCCCTGGCTTCCACTGCCATGCTTTTACCTTCTCGCTTTCTCCAAGTGACTTCCACTACCTCATTTCTTTCTGTTTCGAGCTTCAGTCACCTTACTTTCATCGAACAGCTTCCTCCATCTCCGTAGTGTATCCGCATTTCCACCAGATTTCATGCTGCAACATATTGTCATTAATGACAGGCAACCTCTGATGTGACGGATTTCACGATTTTTATATTTTGGCGTCAATGCTTCAGAATTTGCTTGTTCGTTATTTTGATCAGAAAATTTCCAATAACAACTAGAAATTGAGGTCTTAAAATAGAAAATAAAAAACCTACAGTACGATGTTTACAATTTATTGATAATAGAATATCTCGTATGTGGTAAGAGCCACATAACTGGTTTTTCTAGGGTGCTTTCGGAAAAATAGTGCAATAGCAAATGTAATACTATTTTAATATAAATTGCAGGAGGTCTAAACGTAACCAACTGTACATTATTAACATCAAAATCGTTTCTAATTCCTCCTATAATTTTTTTCACATAGGAGGTTGTCTATCATCAACGACTTTATTTCCAACTCACTGTTCCCGCTTTCTCCGTCTCTTCTGGATCACTTCTCCCCAATGCCATTTCCGCCCCCTTCGTGCGACGCTTTTCTTCCCGGATCGCATCCGCGGCCCAGCGATTTCGTTCCCCATCCCCCTTTGCACAGCGTACTACATCTCACCTTCCCCCACTTCTCTGCTGGCCGTGCACACCCCGTGCTGTCGTAGCCCTTCTCCCCAGCGGAGGTGGGGGAGGGGAAGCGGCACGGGACAAGTGGTACGGGGGAAGCGGTTCGGGGCAAGCGGTGCGGGGGAAGCGGTGCGGGGGAAGCGGTGCGGGGGAAGCGGTGCGGGGCAAGCGGTACGGGGCAAGCGGTACGGATCAAGTGGTACGGGAGAAGGGGTACGGGACAAGCTGTACGGGGCAAGTGGTACGGGGCAAGCGGTTCGGGGCAAGCGGTGCGGGGGAAGCGGTGCGGGGGAAGAGGTACGGGGTAAGTGGTACGGGGCAAGTGGTACGGGGCAAGTGGTACGGGGCAAGCGGTTCGGGGCAAGCGGTGCGGGGAAGCGGTGCGGGGTAAGTGGTACGGGACAAGCGACAAGGGGCGAGCGGTACGGGACAAGCGGTACGGGGCAAGTGGTACGGGGCAAGCGGTTCAGGGCAACCGATGTGGGGAAGCGGTGCGGGGAAGCGGTGCGGGGTAAGTGGTACGGGGCAAGCGGTGCGGGGCAAGCGGCCGGGGGTAAGCGGTACGGGAGAAGCGGTGCGGGTGAAGCGGTGCGGGAGAGCAGTGCGGGCGCAGCGGCAAGGGGAAGCGATGCGCTGGAAAGGGAGTTGTAAGTGAAGCGGGTGGGGGGAATTGTGCCGTGCACACCCCGTGCTGTCGTGGCCCTTCTTCCCGCCCCCGCCGGCGGCCCGCGCAATTTCGAAGCCGGTCGGCCTTCAGCGCTCTCCTTCCCCTTCTTGCCCTTTCAGGGGGCAAATGCAATTGCAACAAAGACGCCGGTCACTCCATCGAAGGAGGAAGGAAAAGAGGACTGGGCAGGGATTCACAGATTGAGCAGTGTACACAAACATCAGACTTGGCGTAAAACGAAAACAGTCCGCCAAAGGTGTGTCACATGGGCAGAGTTTTGTTGGAGAACGTAAATCGGAAATACACAGACACTGAACTTTTGTGTTGTTTGATTTTAATGCGCAAAATAATGAACCACAAAAATATATTCTATGAACTCACTGTTTCAATCCTGTAGTGAGTCGTAATGTAATCTGCTGTAATCTGCTCCCTCAAGAGACCACTTCAAGGTCACGACTTGGAAGGAGAGGAGAACATTGTCATTCAATCGGGACCCCCAGTATCAAAAATATAAGTCGTAATGAACTTCCCGATTGGATAAGTGTCCCCTCTCCATCCAACTCGTGAACTTGAAGTGCCACTATGTTTAAATCGGAGTATATTCATTCTCAGCGGCTTAGGTGGCTCAGGACATCAGTTGATGTCAGTACGGTTCCTCTGACCGACAGGTCCTGGGCTTCGAGACCTCACGGTGCAGAATTTTCGACACGAGCTGCAAAGCTGAATCGAGTTCAGCCGCTGTGTAGAGAAGAATTCAAATGACCGGCTGCTCTGATTGGTAGTTTTCCTTAGTTTCTCCGATTAATACCAGGCGAATGGCGGAGTAGTACTATAACAAACGGTCCACGGATCGCGCGTGAGATTTCCTTTCTCTTCTTTGTCCTATCTTCACCCCTTACCTACACATATACTTACATGCACACCCTACCATACATACCGGGAGACCAGTCAGGAGCTGAGAGCTTGTCTCGGATCTGCCGGTCGGTGCCCTGCTGGTGGGATATACTTCATTAGGGAAACTCCGCATGCCGACGAGTGGAGCAGCGGCGGATCTCGCCATCCAGCGGGAGACGTTCTCCGCCGCCTCCCGCGTTAGAAATGTTCTTCATTACGGGACTAATGACTTGGCAGTTTACACGCCCGGAATAGATAAAGAATAAATACATTCAACACCATTCATATGATAGTTTAATGATAATCTCTCCAACAAATCAATCAGACATTTCCGATACGGCCATCAGGCTTCAGAACTGGTATCATTCATCCTGAGATGTCAAGCGAAGAGGAAAAAAAACAGGATGAGAAAAAAAGTGTCGAGTTATCAGGAAACATTTTTAGTCATTTCGTAGGAGTGCTTTGAACTATTATGTCAGTGTGAAGGTTGTAATAAACGTATATTTTTTTAGTGGTAGGGCTGCAACAGCATATAAGTCATACAGTATCACATATGTGAATATTACTGGCCTAAAGGAGATGAAATGCTTTACAGATTCATTGGTATATGGTGTGTGACTGATAGAAGATCTGAATCTCCCATGATTGATTGACCGGTATAGGTGGCTCAGTGCATCAACTGTCATCACTGCAGTGCCTCTGACCGGGAAGTCCTGGGTTCGAGTCCCCTCATGGCAATATTTTCGACACTACCTTGAATTCAGTCGCTGTCTGGAGGGGAATTCTGAAGGCCGGTTGCTCTGATCGGTAGTTTTACGTGGTTTCTTCGATGAACAGGCGAATGCAGGAGCAGTACCCTAACTATAATATGTACTTAGCAAACCAAATTCTAACACGTGTATCCCCTGCAGTGCACTTCAGCCATTGGGCATAATAATGGAATGTGCAAATATTCTAAGATATAGTGGCGGCGAGTCCTTAGATTGCACGGTTGCACAACCCCCAGATAATCGAAAAAGATCTCACAATATCTTAGGAATATACATATTCCTTGTAATGACATTCAATATTCAAGGTATTGCAGCAATATCGATGTACATGAAATCATTTTGAAACAAAAGAATGTCCTACTAGCGGTCTCTCCGGTGTCTGGTGCTCTGTCACGCTCTTGGCTGTATTGCACCACACTCTTGCCTGTATTACTGGGTTTATTGCACATCCTCTTTGGCCCTTCGATTTAGCACGGGGAACATGCGGCCTTTTGGTGGCGGAACCAGATGGTGGCGCTGTCTAACGCTCAATTTTCTGGCGGCAATTGAGGGATCGGGGGAATATCAATCTTCTTTCTTTGTCTCACTCGCTGCAACGTAAATTTATAAATTTCGCTTGTTATTGAAAGTACACAAGCTCAGTCAATTATTGACGGCATTTTACATTATCCAATCAAAGGCAAAACCTCATAAAATGATTTTTATTCAATAACCAGGTACAATAGCCAAAGTTCCGTATAATCCAGGTACAATAGCCAAAGTTCCGTTCCTCTTCCGTAGCACAGGTCGTCGTCGTAGCCGATCACCACTTTTCACACCGCAAATCACTCGCCAGACCACAGTCGCCAACACCGTCGCTAGCTGTCTGCCCTGGCGTCGGGTCGGAGCCCTCTTATAGCCCGCTGGGGCTAGCGGCCCGCCGACTAGCTGCCGAGTAGGGGCGGTGGCGAGTCCCTACCCGCTTGCTCGGGCGTGACGGCCGCGCGCGGACGGCCCTGGCCGGCCCGCAACGGTCGCCTTCCTCTTCGGCCGAGGGCGGTAACGCCCCGCTGACGTAGCTTTCAAACGCGCGCGGGCGGTCACGACACATTTAATGCACTATTTACGATGTTTAGAGAATTTGGTTTCATTGATAGTGGATTTATTGATTCATAATATACATTTGATGAATTCTTTGTGTAAAGTTGGCCATTATGCCAGCAGGTTGCCAGCAGTTTACGAGCGTTATTGTGAATGCGAATGTGTGTACGAATCTTTCGTTATTGTAGTATATACCAGGGTAGTGAAGTTTTTGAAATAAAATCATTTTATTTGTGTGAAACGTGTCGAAGCAATAGTGCTTATTGCAATGTACTGGTGCCCAGTGAAAACCAAAGCCAGAACCACGTACGCGGGAGGTGTATATACCTGACACTGGCACGACCCATAAAACTATGTAACTAATGTTTCATTATAGACTTAATTTTTATTATTTAACTTAGTTTTAATTAATTTGAATTGATTACATTTTTTAATCATGTATTCCTATTTTCAATTTTGAAAATTATATTTCTGTCAGTAGATAGAGATGGAGGTGTTGGGGCACCAGCCACCACTGCCAAGATAATAAAAGAATAAAAAATAACTGAAGATATAAAAAGAAACTCTACTTCACCCCAAAAATTCTTAAAATGATTATATAATACTAAAATAATCTAACGTATGTGATGATTTAGTATTATAATGTATGCAGTATAACTCAAATTAATGTAGAATTTTAATATGGTCACTAATAACCACATAGGTTAATGTGACAAAATTAAACAAGTGGTGCAAATACATGAACTTTCTCACCCATATTTTGACGCGAATTTACCCGAAAAGTGCTCAAATTTTAGAAACATTGTACATGAATGTATTTTAAAATCTATCTTTAAGGAACAGATTTCATTTAGGGAAATATCTCTATCTTTAATATTTTAGTTCTAGGAAGCAAAAATTTTGAACGTTTGCAATTTTCGAAAAATCAGTTTTCAACGAACAAGAGCTGCACCATTCTCTTAAACGCCCTTATACTATCCAACAACAAAATGTAATAAAAAACGCTTCATGTAAAGTACGCCCCAAAATTAAAATATCGTTTTCATATTTAAGGGGGCGTGACATAAGCTAGATCGATAGACAAATATCAATTTCGGAGAAAATCGTCTGAACGGTTTAGGCGCTAGCGTTTTTCACACGCGTACTTTGGGTAGACGGACTGACTGACAGACTGAACAGACGGAGGGGCAGAAAGACGTTTTGCCGTAATTCAATTTCTCGGTATGAAGTATCCACAAAACGGATCTACGTCACATTTTGGAGGATTTTTTCTAAATTTTGCAACTGGATTTATCCACTTTATCGATACCAGGGCCCGACAATAAGAGTTTTTCAATAACTTTCTCCCTACTCCGTAGCGAGAAAATTAAAAGAAATTAGAACAGTTGTATAATGTCTACTAGGTAGTGTGGGATTTGAGTTTAACTTACTGCGTTGTAATTCAAAATAGACTGAATACTTCCAATTACGTTTTCTCATATAAAATTTCACATTAGTTATTGAGCGTTTCAAATAATTTTTTCTAGTTTTGAAATAATTATGACTAATAACATTTAGAAAGAATATCGATATCGGGTAGGGCATCTATATTTTTTTGCATCAAAGTGGTTGATAAAATTATTCAGAAGCTCCCATTTTGCTGACTCATGTGCCACTACTGTTATACGTAATTATACAGGATCGATGTTCTCTGAATGTTTTGACATGTATTGTTGAAGTTAAATGTCAGTAAAGCGGAATGCAATGTTGCAAAGAAAGCTCACATACACAAAGGTCTAAATACGCACTTGGATATACAATTAGACGTGACGATTGACGAGGAGAATTTGCATTTTTACGTACTTTGACTATATCGTATTTATTTTGCCATATGGCGATGCATCATTTCTTATTTATACGTCAACTAGACTAACGAAGCATTCTTCAAGAATATAAATATGAAATTGTTTATTTCAAGGTGCTTGCTATTTTGGTCGTGTATGTAATAAAAAAACTGCATTCGTCTGCAAGAATGCAAACGTGAAGTCATGCCCACGAGGAAAATAATGACAAAGGTCTCTTCTTTTCCTCGTTGCCTCGTTTCCTCGTTCCACAGGACTTTTGTTTTGAAATCGATGTCTGTGGAAGTAGCAAAGAAGGAGAAACCTATGCTTATACCGGGAGCGGTAGCTCAGTGCATCAACTAATGTCACAGCAGCGCCTCTGAACGGGAGGTTCTAGGTTCGAGTCCTCACGGCGGCAGGATTTTCGACACTACCTTTTCAGCTAGGTCGAATTCAGTCGCTGTTTGGAGGAGAATTCTAGCGGCCGGTTGCTCTGATCGGTAGTTTTCCGTGGTTTCTCCTATCAACACCAGGCGAATGCCGGAGCAATACCCTAACAAACGGACCACGCGCGATCTTTCCTTCCTCTTCCTTGTCCTATACTCTCCCCTTACACACACACTTACACTAACATGCGCTAACTTTTCAGTGGTTAATGAATGCAGAATCGCAATTTAACGCAATAAGGAATTTTCTATCAGTCATTTAGTAATGTAAAGCATCATGACAAAGGCAGTGAACGTATAAAGATGTCGGCATCTGGATTAAATACTCAGGTAATGACGTTTCCTTACAAGACCCAAACACTACGGACCCTTAAAAATTTACATTTGTAGAACTTATCGCAACATTTCATTGTGTTAAGCACAATTCAACAATTAATTCCCAGCACTTTGCTTACAAATTGTTGCAGCAAATAATGCCAGACTAACAAACGGCTAAAAAGATTAGTTGCGGATGGACCAAACCTGAACCAATTGTCAAAAAATATTAGCATCCCTTGCGGGAAAGAATTTTTTGGATTGTTTGAAACCAAATAATAACAATTCACGGACTTCTTGGAAAGCAGTTCTAAGAGCTTTCTTAGGACAAATTAATTTCTACAACCAATTCTAAGGCCAAATTCAAATAGAAACAAATCTCTGAAAAAATAAGATGAATTTTGGACATGATAACGTTGGAGTACTCTCTGTTTCCTAGAATGTGCCTTACAACCTTCTATACCATGTGTTTTTTTCTGATTTTTAAACAATTTGGACGATAGTGTAAAAAATTAAAACCAATCTTATCAGTTCAAAATATTTATACTGGAGAATCCTGAAATCTATCGGACACTATTTACAAGGTCCGTCAGAGGTTTTCAGTAAACTGTTTATACATAATGGTACGCGTGATCCAAGTTACTGAAGAAGACAGTGACAACGATAATTGCTTGTAATTGTCTAATTGTCAATAATTAATAAATAGACAACTGAGTAATTTGATTTCTATTTTAAACAAATTATTAATATTCCTAAAACCGAGTAATTTGATTTATATTAGAAACAATACATAAATCTATAAACAAAAGGGGTGTGATGATTTTATTTCGGTAATATAAATACTTTCCACATAAAGACAAACATTTGTCAGCACAAAGTTGTAAATCCTACTTTTGTCAGTGATACTTTTCAATAGTATAAACATCAATAATTGATTAAACAATTCTTGTTTAAACCTGGCTAAAAAAATCACATTGTATCACATTTTGGCGCGAATTTCAAATTTTTGAACTGATAGTGAACTTTTTCACTATCGTCAAGATTGTTTAAAAATCAGAAACAAAACATGTTATAGAATGTTATAAGGCACATTCAAGGGAAAAAACTGAGACTACTCCAACGTTATCACGTCGAAAATCCATTTTAAATTTTTAAAATATTTTTTCTATTTGAATTTGGCCTTAGAATTGGTTGCCAAAAATATCTTAAAATGCAACTTCTTTTCCCCGTCTCTCCAATTTTTTCAGACTGCTACATGCAATAGAAGCAGAGAAAAAATAAAACCTGAAAAATACGTTTCTCGTTGTATCTCTGCAACAGATTGACCTAGGAGGCTGATTTTTTGTGAATCTACGACATTTTTTCTCTTTCGTATGAGCATCGCGATTATCGACTTGATTTGGGGACACTTTTCACTCCCTTATTCGGCTATACCTTTTGAAATAATTTGGCTGCCTATGTGAAAACGTAAATGCGTGCGTTCACCTTATGGTGATTTTTTACCAGACTTCGAGTATGAGGAGAATTATATTTTTCACTGCGGAATTTCTTCCCCTTGTGATAAATTTTGAACAAATATACGAATTTTGATGATTGAAGAATAAAGTGCAATCTTTCAGCCTGGGAGGGTTGAACCTGTATAAAGTTTCTTTAAAATCGACACATGGTACATTGACATTATCAAATACTCAAAGGTTCGCCACCAATTGATTGAATCTTTAGAACAAGTTTTTATTTAGTAAATTTCGAATATAACAGTGGGATTTTTTGGAACTAATTGAACAAAAATCTTGTATAAAAATCTTTTCATCACTCAAACTACTGCTCACGTTTACAGGCAATTTATTGGAAATTTGTTCTATCCGGTAGGCGTAGAACGTCGTAAATAAAACAGAGGATACTGCAACGTAAATAAAACACTTGGGCGACATTAATCAACATGGCTGTCAAATCGCATCTAGAATGTGTTGTTAACATAATTTCAAAATACGTTTCATTCGCATGTGTTCCAATTTGAATACTACTAACCTAAATAATTATTTGAAGTTGTTTAACTTACATATCTATTTTCTTTTTTCCTATCGGTATCCATTTTTGTAAACAGTTTTGAATATATCCGGATCGAAGTGGATATCTCTCTTTTAGGAGTCGGGCACATACTACGGGGCCTCGACTTTTGCGTCGCGAGTACCAACAGGTCACACACAGACACACACACACACACAGCACGTCGCCCACTGGTTGTGCGGCGCGGCTTGGCGCGCGCGCGCCTAATTGATTGATTACGATATTCAATTAGCGACGTCTCGCGGGCGTTGCCGCTCCGCGCCGCGCGGGGAGGGAGGGGGCGGGGCGTGGCGGGGCGGGGGCCGGCAGTGGCGTCCGCGCCGAGGGTGACCCGGTGAATGGGGCGCCGGGTGTAGGGACGGGCCAGAAGGTACACTCGCCCCTCGATGCTGCGGACTACAAGCGGATGAAGTCCATTGCCCGTAGGTATCGACACTATGGTAACGACACATACGGAGAAGTGATATTAAAAAAGTAATAGGGTTCGTAAAACTCAGGAATAAATAAAGTAGTCTATTTATTTATTTATTTATTTATTATGTATTTATTTCTTTATATATTTATTATTTTTCCTGCCGATTTCTTAACCGCTACTTTGGTGTTTCAGCGCCTAATCTTCTTTTCCTGTATTCTCTGTTCTTCGAGGAATCAGAAGATAATTTGCACTTCTGGATTATCTTTCTGATCTGGTCGTTCTACCCTGGCCTTGGTCTTCCTTCTTTTCTCCTTCCAGTTGGTTTCCATTCAAATGATCTTTTCGCATCCATGCGCTGTGCATGTCCATACCAAGTGAGGGGTTTCTTTTCAATTTCCTCTATAATATCATGTTTATTTATTTAATGCTAAATGGCCTAATCATGTTTATTTATTTATATATTTATTTATTATGTATTTATTTGTTTACAAGTACCATGAAAGAAAAGTGAAAATTTGTGAGCCACGTATGGAGGAGGAGTGTAATCGAGCATCATATTTCATTTAACTGTATAAAATACGTGTATAATGTACACTCAGCGTGGGTCCTGGAGGGCGCTCTGCGAAGTGTGAGGGAAGGTGCACAGGCATCTCAGTTCGGCGGACTAAGAGCGATGGCGTCAATTTCTGTAGACATCGACATAAAGGAAACGCGGGAAATCGTGCGCAGATGATTTTCTTCCCATACGTCACATACAGTGTTTACTGTTTTTTGACTAAATAAATATCTACCTATGAAAGGTTTGGTTACGTTATGAATGAAAGAATGTTACCTTACGAAATACAGACGAACGGTTCCAGTACTGTTTTTTTTAATCGAGCACACTCTTCATTTGACGTGAAAAATTACTGTAATATGCACTATAAAATCTGCATTCCAATTTAACAGTAGACTCCATATTTGCCTCCTCCTGAAAGCTGGTAAAGGGGGGTCCGTAGACACGAGGCGTGAGTGTACTACGGAGAGGCAGTGGGTTCGGCGGGGTGAGATGGGGTGGAATGGGGTGGGGTGCGATTGGCGCAAGCGGACGGGAGCTCCAAGAGGTGGACACAGGTGGAACCGATAATGAAGCCAGGACACGCCTGCTAGCAAAGGTAAGGACGATGGGTGGGGGCGAAGGTTCTGTTTCTTGTATCGACGTACGTAAAACTAAGTACCGTAACTGAATATCGAATAGGTCGATATTTTTGTGAAAATATACCGACTATTCTCTAATTACCAAGAGGTACAGGATATCAATCGACCAATTAAATGTTCCCTGGTACCTTTGCAATTTGTTTCTGGGACAAGCCACATTTCAACCTAACATCATATCCGTGCTATTTTTTTTTTGCTTTTAGAATATCTGATTTCCTCTCTCTCTCTCTCTCTCTGTCTGTCTCTCTCTCTCTCTCATCTCTCAAGCACATAGTTTGAATATTTTATATTTTCTACAGGAGGGTTTTTACTACATTCTACCGAACAGGGCTTTGCACATCTTAAAACAGGTCATAATGTTGCCTTAAAAAGTAAGTCAAGTTTTTCACACTTAATGATGACAGTTATAAATAAAATATATATTTCCTAAATATTACAGATATTTTATTTGAGTGTCTCTTCATATGATTATCTCAGATTGTATTGCAATGGTTGATGATTTTTTTAAAAAAGATTGGGTTATATTCACCAGAAAAACATCGCCATTTTTACAGAAAAATTGAAGTATTTTGTTCTGTTAAACAGTCATATTACAACAAACTAATGAATCCAAATAAATTATAGAGGAAAACAATAAAATTAATTGTGGCCACATTTTCGATCCAAATAGCCCACTCTGCGACGCCAGTCATTGTTCTGGATCCTCCCCCAGCTAGTTATCGTGTTAACGATGCCGAAGGCTGTTCTAAAAGTTCACTGTCTCGATAACTCGAGTGGTTTGAGGAACTTGGCGTGTACCAAGATTAGGATTCCATTCGTAGTTGGTGCAGCAAATCTTTGAGGTCAAGACATGATTTATAACAACTACATCGTGCTTAGTGGCTGTGGAGTTGGTTTTGGTGCTGTTGAAAATTGCGAAAAAGAAGAACGTTTTCCTAAGTAAATATTAATCTTCTGTGACCAGGTGCTCAAAATATTAATAATAATAATAATAATAATAATAATAGTTAATAGTTAATATTATTTACGAATCGATTTATGTAATGGTTGTACATTTTGTGCAAAATATTTAATACTGCAGATAGAAGTTATTCCAATATTTCTTCTTGATTGTCAATATATGTTTACAAATAAAAGTACCCAAAGTTTTTTATGACAATCATTTATTTCAACAATTCCACAACGTTTCGTAACTCGTTTTGTTACATCATCAGGTGCTGAACTTAGTGAAGGGAACGCTATCCCATTGAATTTTCTCTGCAGCAGAACTTTCAAGGAAACATTATGAAATACCTCACTCTGACTCAGTTGATACCACATAACTAACCGTTACGAACAGACACTCCATTCAATGTTTGAATGACCCACATGTTAAAACAGGTCATAATTCAAACTTTGAATGGAGTGTCTGTTCGTAACGGTTAGTTATGTGGTATCAACTGAGTCAGAGTGAGGTATTTCATAATGTTTCCTTGAAAGTTCTGCTGCAGAGATAATTCAATGGGATAGCGTTCCCTTCACTAAGTTCAGCAACTGATGATGTAACAAAACGAGTTACGAAACGTTGTGGAATTGTTGAAATAAATGATTGTCATAAAAAACTTTGGATACTTTTATTTGTGAAGTTATTCCAACTAACGATTGACGATTCTTATGTTTCCCACCAAAATCACCCATTTCATGAACTAGTCTACTTCTTTCCCGATACTGGACAATTTCACGAAATTTGTTCGTAGTGTCGTGCTCGGCCGAAGAGTGCCGAGTTCACTGTTGGTAATTAGGGCGTTTAAAGTTGGTGGCAGTCTTGGCAGAGGTACCATACAACTGTACTGTACAGTGTATCATTGTCAATGAGAGCACCCAACTTCTTTTCGTAATGTTAGGAAGTATCCTTATTATGGTACCCTCATCACTTCCTAACTTTCTATGAGAAATGGACGACCGGTACTTACATTTGTAGGACGTAACTGTATGGCTATTGGCGGATCTGCTCCTCTGGCTGACACACAGTGCTTGAGAATGAAAAAAATCTTTCTAACAGGAGAACAATTAACCATTGAAAAAATAGTCATGGTTCTATAAAAATGTTTTTATATTTATTCAAGGCCACTTCGGAGTAAAAATTACACTGGCTTGCACTGAATAATGAGATGAACAATTGTTTATGACATTTTGCTGAGAACCGCAGTTTGTTGACTGTTTATGTTGTTTCATAACAACCAGATGCTTTTCCTGATTCTCGGTTGAATGGGTAAACGTATTGTTGAATATCACCGAAGAGGAAATTTAATTTTATTTAGATGAAAACGAAGAAAAACGGGAATATATGAATTGGTGAAATAGCATTAGTCCTGAATCGAAATGGAGTGATTCTACGTTTCGTCAAGGTCATCTGCGGTCAAGGTAGAGTTACTGTAACCGTTGTAAGTAAGCATCTTTAAGTCCGTCAGCGCAATATAGTCGTAATATCTTCAAAATCGTTGATACTTTCGAAACATCGCCGTTCGATATATTTTCATTCGATAGTGACCTTTCTAAAATTATATTTTATTTAATACATTATGAAGACTGGTATATTTTAAAACTTAATTTAACTATATTAAAATTAATTTTTTACGAATTATTTCTATCCGGTTTACACAAAAGCTATTTATAATTAACAATTCGAGTATTTTAAGCAAAAGAATTGGTGCTTCGGTTTCTTTTTCTTTCGATCCTCTCTGAGAAATTAACGGTACAAAACAACGTTCCCATGAACTGTAACGAGAAGGACAATTCACATTATATTGAGATGCTCACACCCGAGTGGGTTTAAAACGTCAAAATGGGCAGCAACAACACTCTTTAGGCAGAGAGAGCAGAGAGAGCGCAACGCTCTACTTCCTCCGAGAATTGTAGGAGAGGGATTGGCGGAGAAGCAAGAAATTCGAAAGGAGCTGACCGGAGGAACAAACGGTCCAATTCCAAGAGATGGTAATAAGAATCCCACTTGAACTCTCGGAGCTTTGGGGAACTTGTGCAAAGCATTTTAGAGCGGGCCCGGCGAAGCGAGCTAGAGGGCTCCAGGAAAGCGAACATAAGTGGGGTTCAACGCACGAGTTCGCATTCTGTATTTACGAATTCGTTCATCAAATGTGCTGCAGACATTAAGGAAAATAATGTTTTAATATTTGTACTTACGTTTGAATGGTGTGCATGTTATGGGAGAAGAGTTTTTGCGTATTTCTTAAGCTAATCATTTTCTCTAATATATTTGCAGATGTGATTCAAAATCAAAATCGACAATGTAGATAAATCAAGAAAAGAAAATATGATAGGTACGCGACTGTCAAACCAAATTATCAAATTATTGCTCACTTCCCGAGGAAAGTTTTGTTCATCTGATATCATATATGTGTTGAAGAAAAAAAATATAAAGATATTCCCTGCATGTAATGTTATATATTAATCGTATTCACGTTAGTACAGAAAACTTTTCCCCGTTGTACAGGTGGGTCGTTGTTTATGATATCTTCACGAAAATGATTTTGTTTTTTATTTATTTAATTAGTTTGTAACTTCAAAACCTTTGTAAAAATTCGTGACGTATGGGGAAGAAGCACAAAGCGCACGTTTTCTGAAGCCTCGAAATCTCTACACTTCTTTTTTGTTTTTAGTTTCAAATTTACATTCTGCGGATATGTTACCACAAAGGAACAAGATGTCTGGTATGCTATGAACCAAAGTAATATGAGTTATTGTCAATTCTTAAGGGAAAGTATTTACTTAAAAGCTGATTTTACACACTTACACAATGGAAAGTGAAAGAAAAGCAAATTTTACCAAATTCACTGTTTGCTTTTGTGATATCTGAGATAATATGAAATTATTTTATATAAAAAAGGATTTTATGGAATGTTTTAGAATATGGTCATAAAATTGTTAGCATGAGAGAGTTGTAATGTTAGATTACTTCAGAGTTTGTCACTAATATGCTCATTGACTTAAAATTGTCTTCAAGAGTAGAAGTTCGCAATATATTTACTTTTCTTTAAACATTCAATTAGAAATTCAGAGAAGACGTTGAAAGAACAAATTGTTTCTGTAATAGTGCACTTATTTGTCATATTCTACAAGCTGTGACATAGAACTCTAGGAATTCCATATGAAATGAAAATTGCATCACTTACATTCATCGAACAACTTATCATCTCGTCCGAGACTGGACCTTCAATATTTACTCTGCAGAACTACCAACTTGAATATCGCTAAACGATCTTTATATTGCTACTCAAATTTTCATGGCAATAGCTCTCCTTTAGAACCCGATTTCCAATCCTGGTCAGGCCGTAAGGCCAATTTAGGTAAGAAAGACCGCTTAACTTGAGGTCTTTTTTGGCTGATGATTCTCGGTACTCTCTTGACTCTCATTCCACCATTGGTCCAAAATATTCAGATTTCCATAGCCATCTGCTTGTAAATTTTGTAATATCTTTGGTATAGACTTCAATCTTGTTACAAATAAGTATAATACCGTTTTCCATATTATCTTTCTCCGACACAAAGTGAGAATGGAGAGTGCGTGATTTTAAATTGTCATGAATGGTAACAAGTATTACGATGGGAGTTAGTGATGATAAAAGTTTCATGTACAGTAGTCGTCATTTCTCCGGTCAAAATTGCAGGGACTTGTTTTCGGGCATGCCTCAAAGTGAAATGTCGAGCATTTTAACTGGTTAATCCGTCGCACTAGAGAAAAAGAGAAGAAGTCAACACTGAGTGTGCTTCCAAATGTACGCCGTCATTTGGCGAAGTGCTTTTGCCCTCAAATAGACTGTCCTATGGATCATGCCATCGAGAGCGACCAAAATAATGCATGCCGAGTTCCCTTTTCAAAGGCTCTTTTGTCAACCAGTGTTTGACGTACTGTAAGCGCCACAGAATAAATCTGGCTCTTCACTTTCAAAACCCAAATTGATTTAACCTCCGACAACTAAATTAAATGTCGACAGTAGCGAAAATGAAACAGAAGAAACAATGGGACCGTGTGTGTTTCGGTTGCGTAACGCAGATTGGAACCCTAGAATATGCATTTTGCTTCACTGTGAGAGACAGAAAGTGTGCACCTGCTTGTGTGTGTGTGTGTGTGTGCGTGAGAGAGAGAGAGAGAGAGAGAGAGAGAGAGACAGAGAGAGAAAGAGAGGAGACGGGAAGTCACAAAAGCACAGAGAAGAAAATGCAACAAAGAGGAGCAGTTTGAAACAGGGAGATACAGGCTTCGACAAAGAGGCAGTAAGCAGAGAAAGAGACAGAGGTACTGAGGAAGAGGACGCGGCAGACACTCAGGAAGAGGCAAACACACCGAAGAAGAGTCATAAATACCGAGAAAGCTAAGAGACAGTGAGGAAGAGTCTGAGACAGACAGAGACAGTTAGGAATAGATAGAGAGACAAAGTCACTGAGGTAGAGACAGACAACGATAGCGAGGTAGAGACAATGACAGCGAGAAAGAGACAGACAGACAGAAGCAGAGACAGTCAGCGAGGAAGATATAGACAGAGCCAGTGAGGAAGGGATAGACAGAGGTAGTGAGGAAGCGACAGAAAAGGATACAGAGAGAGAATAAATGAGAGCGAGAGGAAGTGTTCCTCTATCGACACGGCCGGTGGATATTAATTTTCAAAGCAAATCTGCCACTTAGTGCCAAGAAGGTCATCGCGTTGGGTAGCGTGGCTCTGCCGTGCGCTGGCGATGGGAGATGGGGCGCCGCGCGGGGACATATTACCATTAACTAATTACGAATGCAACGCGCGTGGGAGGGCCCCGGCCGCACCGGCCCGCAACGGCGCCAGGTTTTTGCTTCTCCCGGCTCTGGCCGCCCACTGGGGCCCAGGGACGCTCGCGCACGCTGCCCTGGGAGATACAAGAGGATTCGTGAAAACGGGAATGGGATGTCATCCTGGCTTCCTTCAGCTTCGCAGCAATCGAAAGTAATACGTTCTTGGGTGATATTTATCAAAGCATTTCTCTTCATTACTGTCTCCTCTTTCGCTCTTTCTATCTTCTTCCTGTTCCTTTCTCTTCCTCTCTGCCTTTCCTTTCCTCTCTACCTTTCCCTTTCTCTCTCCGTTTCTCATCTGCTCTCCGTTTCTCTTCCTCGGGCTCTTTCTCTCTCTCTCTCTCTCTCTCTCTCTCTGTCTCTCTCTCTCTTTCTCTTAGTCCCTGCCTCTCTTTTCAACCCTGCCTTTCCCTTCGCCTCTACTTGTTCTCTTTGCCTCTGCCTTTGTCTTTCTCCCTACCTTTGTCTTCCTTCCTGTCTTTGCCTTCTTCCATGCCGTTCTCCTCCTCTCTACCTTTCTCTCCCTCCTTTTCCCGCAGTGTCTTTCTCTTTGTCCTTTTTTTTGTCTGTGGCCTCTTCGGCTGTGTCTTTTTCTTTGAATCTACCTTTCTCTTCTCTTCTTTTCTCTTCCTATCCCTCCCGTCTCTCCAATATCTCCTTCTCCGGCCCCTTATCTTTCTATCTTCCTTCTCACCCTATCTGAACAGCAAGACGTTTTCCGCGCTAAAATGCGTGTAACATTGCAGAATGAGGTCCGTGTACTATTTTGCTTCTGGAATCAGTTAAATGAGAAAGAAAGAATCCTACAAGAATGCAAGACCACTTGAAATATAGGATATATTCCTATGTAAGATGTTTTTTTCTCGAATCGAACAAGGAATTGCAAGAAAATATAACTGCAATATGTAGTTTTTGTAAGCAAAAACGTTTCATGAATAGATCAGCGATACATTTACTGAAAACCGAAAAAAAACAGTCCAACGCTATGTAAACCAAATGCAACAAAGACCATACACACTATCTAACCAGTGGAAAGATACTGTAAATATTTTCCACCTGGCCTGTAAGAAGGAAACGTTGGAAGAAATTAACGTTGTGCACAATTAGTTGAAGAATTGATCGATCGGTCAATGAATTTCGTATTGACGTATTGGTTGTTTGGAGGCCGGGAAGCTGAAATTTGCAGAGGAACCATACACGTACAAAATCCGCAATTCCGGACAAAAACCCTTGTAAATTATAGCTTACGGAAGGCGTTTGGAGAATAAAAAAATACCGTGTTTTATTTGAATCTAAAGAACGAGAGAATCTCGTGGCCTTGCAAAAGAGAGAGTTCTAATAGACAGCAGTTTCGAACTGTTTCCAGTGACAGCCAGCGCTTAACTGAATGAAATAAATGACGCCCTAAAGCTATTACTCTGCTATTCTCTTGAATGCTTCACCCTTTTTTTACTGCAAAACCTCTTGTGTCTTGCAACGGCAAACAATTGAATCCTGCCGTTTTATTCTCAATTCGCGGATTCCCACTTGATAATTAAAACATTGTTTAATTGTTCTCATCGTTCTAATGCAGTGGCTATTAAATGATTTCTTCATACACCATTCGTTTCGTCACGTACAATTACAGTGCAGGATGTTGGCATAATTTTTAAGTGAAGTGTTTTCATGCAATTTTAAATACTTACTTGTGTGTGTATATCAAATCAGTCAACAACCATATTAAAGAGAACGAATACGCAACCAATTCCGACCAATGATCCCTCTTAATGAAACTGAATGCCGAAAAATATATATATTACAATTCCATTTTTGGTTCTTACAGCAAGTCTGTTTCGGTTGCATTGTGAGATTAGTCATACGAAGATACGATCAAGAACATTATCGAACATAATTTTACAATTAACATTCTTTTATATCCATTCGTGGAAGATTCAACCTTGCGTGATTGGTTGGCCATTTTGTGTAAGAAAGTTGTAAAATACTGAATAAAAATTCACAAAACTCTCATCTCTATACATCTAGATGGTGTCGCGATTGAACCTTCTCATTCCGATATTGCATGTGTATTTCCAAAGACCAATGCTATAATAATCATAGTGGCTGTAATTGTCGACAAAACATTTTTCAGATTTGTATTTGATATGTTCTGAGAATGAAAGTTAATGTGCACTTCAACAATGAATTATTCTGAACAAATGAATATACACCTCAACCAAAAGTGTACGTAAGCTTCGCTGCGTTGTGTGCCACTCACCACGCCCCTGCTTCTCCGCCGGCTGTACGGGGTGTCAGTTTCAGCCGCCCATTCTCATTGCCGCGCGGCTCCTGTTGGGCTGTCTCTGGTGTGGGCGTGTCTCCCGCTCCCACGAAGTCGTCGCCACCGAGCTCACCCCGGCTCGGCCCGTGCGTGTCTCCTTTACGTCCCGGAACTCGCGTAGGTTTTCGTCGCCTCTCACTAGGCGACCAAGCTGCTCCTCACGGCGACCCACCTCAGCGAGCTGGACTTGGTCTCTCACGTACCGCACTCCCTCGGAACTCGTCAGGCACTCCACGTGAGTGGAGCTGGGGACTCTCCAGTGACTGTTGCCGCCGCCTTAGTACATACTAAGGGCGACGTCCCGCCGGTGACTCGACCTTCGCCTCCGGTGAATTGATTGATTGATTTTTTCGTGTTTCCGGGCGCGTCAACTGCTTTGGTCATTACTCCCATTAGTGTACTGCATGCTTTTTTCTCGGGAGATGGCGGTGATCTTGCCCCGCTGGATGATGAGATCCGGCGCCGACCTACCGTCGGCTAGTGGGGTTTCCCCCTAACCAGGACTCTCCCACCAGCGGGGCACCGCCCCAGCCGGGACAAGCTCTAAGCTCCCGAGCGATCTCCCGGGATATTTGGTAGTGTAGTTCATGTTAGTGTGTGTGTGTAAGGGGAGAAGATAGGACAAGGAAGGGGAAGGACAGATCGCGCGCTGTCCGTGGGGTTTGTTAGGGTACTGCTCCGGCATTCGCCTGGTGTTTATCGGAGAAACCACAGAAAACTACCGATCAGAGCAGCCCGCCGCTAGAATTCTACTCCAGAAAGCGACTTTCGACCTAGCTGGAAAGCTAGTGTCGAAAATCCTGCCGCCGTTGGGAGTGGGAACCTAGGACCTCCCGGTCAGAGGCGCTGCAGTGACATCAATTGATGCATTGAGCTACCGCTCTCGGTGCCTCCGATGGAGGGTCGCACTCTTCGAGGAGGCGAGCCCAAAAGGAGGCTCCACGCATTCGTTATGCGGCGAACAGCGAGCAGCTATTCGCCGAATCCAGAGTAGTGTGGATGAGTTACTTGCTATTTGCCGAGTGACGAACATTCGGTGCTCGCTCTACTCACCGCGCGTCGGTCTTTTGGACACATTAAAGGAAGCGAACATTCGCCGAACGCATCGGCTGTTCGGGATTGGGTGAGCGGTAACACCCTGGCGACGGCCGAATGTGTGGAGCAGCCTTAAGACCCACGCCACCGCGCCGCGTGCGCGCCAATTTCAAAGGTGCCGCACTGCACGTACAATATTGATATGAAATAAACTGTGCCGCAGCATTTGTGATATATTTCGTACTTTTCAACCTGAGAAGTACGTTGAGTCGGGCTGAGGAGTATGTCGACCTGAGGTGTACTACTGGAAGGAACGTACATGTCAGAGCAACACAGTGATGAACCTTGTTTAACAGATTCAAAATATAGGTATTAAAATTTCCGAAAGACAACAAACATTATCCAAACGTCGTACAAGTGTGTTCATAACCTATATTATATCTATAGAAAATACCAGGGAGCACATGTTACGGCTAACGTCCGAAACGTTTTTGATTCTCGAATTAGCCAGTTAATTTAGTTATTAGATAGACGGTTTGGACAAATCTATATGAATGACGATGAACGGTTCATTTTGGACTCGATTTAGTTAATGTCCCGGCGCGCTGGAAAAAGCACGGTGGTTGCCCGAGACAGAGACGTCCTCTGTGTCAACGAGAAGTATTTTTGCATTAAAATGTGTTGGAAATTATCTCGTTGGAAAGCGTTGGAAAATGTCTCTGAGCAGGTGGAGTAATATTTGCATATGGAGCAGGTGGAGCTGGACAAGTAAAAAGGTAACAGAATGTTCGTGATCTCATTTTGTTGATTACTGTGTGAGAAACGTGTATTTGCGGCCTTCGGCCTCAATATATTAGCTTTTAATGCCCTAGAACGCTTCGTTTAGGAGCTATTTAACGATATAGATTAAAAAAATGCTGCAAATATTTGCGGGTTGCATACGAAATTAATATTTATTTTTGTTCTCCCAGCGCTTTCTGGTCGTGTTACAACAAAATTAACATCACATAAAACATCTGGGTGAAAAAAAACCCACGTAGATGTGCTAACTTTCTTGGGGATCGGTCACACGGTGTCGGCGTTAACCGCTCTTTTACGCACCAACATCCATTTTTTAGATGTGTCGTGGATTCACCTCATGCTTAATTTTCTTCTCTTCCGCCTTCTCTTCACGTAATCCAATGGCACGCGAGCGTTGACTCCGAAAGCGACGCCGAAAGTGCACGAAAATCTTCCGAGCGGATAAGCGCGAGGAAGTGCGGTGACCCCTCTACGTAATATAATCCAATCAAGGGCTCCTCTCAGCAGCGGTGCCATAATTCTTCTTTGCCCTCCTCAAGTCGACGGCGCGGCGCGTCAGCACAGGCCCCTCTCGCCCCGCGCGCTTTGTGCGGCCCCGGTTGCTTTCCTGTCGTCGCCAGCGCGCTGGTGAACTGCAGCGTGGCGGACATAAATAAGGCGAAGCATTCTTAAAATCCGATATTCTTGTATACATGGGAGTCCAAGAAGGACACGACAAACCTTTAAAAGTATATTCTTCAAATAATGAGTAAAAATCTTACATAGTTATTTTTCTCCCTTTAGCTGTATTCGCAGGATTAATTTTGTCCAATGAATAATGCCTCCTTCCCCAAAAGCGACTGCTGCAAGCGCTACTAAAAGATAAAATTTGTCTGTTTAGTTTTAAATCACATGTCCAAAAGTCTTATTTTAGTATAAAAGAACCATCTATCAATCTATCAAAACATTTACAAACGAAACATCATTTATTCCTCTTTTATGATCTGTCCAATGACGCTTAAAAATATACTGTAGTTCTATTTAAAAAATCAAAGATTGAATTTTTTGAGAAATAAAAATATCACTACGGCGTATTACTTGACCCATGATTCCGCATTGTTGCGTAAGCGATGTGAGTTTCCGTCCTCCCTATTTTGTAGACAAATCTCTCAAAAAATCTATAAAGTAGAATTTTATACAATTGTAAGTTTTTATTGATTCCGGACACGTTTACTACTTTGGCTATTAGTGTCCCTAGTGTAGTGCGAAGTATATTTGGGATGTGGTGATGTCCCTCCCTCGCTGGAACGTGAGATTCGGCGCGGACCTACATGTCAGCTGACGCCAGTCCCCATCATCAGGTATTGCGCCTCAGCGGGGCACTTTCCCATCCGTAACAAGCCCTACGCTCTCGACCGAATCTTTTGACATGTGTGGAAATGTAGTGTACTGAAGTGTAAGTGTAATGGTAGAGGAGAGGGCAAGGGTGAAGGAAGAAACCCTGTGGCCTGTTTGTTAGGAAACGCTCCGGCATTCGTCTAGTGTCAATCGCAAAAGTACTAATAAGACCAACCGACAGCTAAACTTTTTCTCCAGAGGGTAGATGAAGACGACCCAGGTAAGAAGATTGAAGAAAAATCTGCAATCGTCCAGCTCGAAAGTTAGGACCTCTCGATTAACGATACTGCAGAGGTAGCGGTGTCGCCGTTGACCAACAGCAGGCGGTAGATATCATTTGTAACACATTTGAAATTTAGAAACAAATATGAAATCTTGTACGATGCAGAAGTATTTTAAAAAAAAGTAATTTTATTTCATTTTCAAAGAATTTTTGTTTTGAGTCACACCAAACTCCTCGCCAAAAGCAGTTTTTACTCATCAGACCTTCCCTGACCGATGAATCCGTCTCTGTTCCACGGCTCTTCGTTTGCACATATTGCCCTAAATTTCCCAATTCTGTCCTACTTTGCCAAATTATTCACGTCGCAAGGGTCTCTCCTTCTTCACCAAATCTTAACCCTCACTGAGAAAATCTCCATACACCGCGTCGTAAACCAGAGGCATCTCCCGGTTTCAGTCACCATCTTCATTGTTTCGTCCTGAATCCCAACGCTTCTGCGTCGCAATCTTCAGCATTTCACTCCGGCCTTCATCCGCTAGCGCCCTCACTCCATTCCGCGTCAGTCCGCTCTGCCCAACCCACCCCGCTTCGCTACGCCTCGCCCAGTTCCGCTCGTAGCGGCCTTGCACCTCACCCCACCACGCATTGAATACCACTCTGTTCTGCAGAGCCCTGCCCCGCTACTCCCTGCCCCATCACGCCTCGCCTCGCTTCTCCCCGTCTCGTTTAGGTTCTCCGCGCCCCGCCCCCGCCTTCCCACCTCGTACCTCCCCCGCAGCCCCAATCCCACCCCTCCTCGCCCAGCCCAGCCCAGCCCCGCGCCTTCCAGCCCCGCCCCACCCCGCGCCGCCTCACCTCACCTCGGCACGTCTCGCCCCGCCTCGCACCCCGCCCCCTCTGCCCACCGCGATGGCACGTCTCACCTCTCCCCGACTCGCACCTTTACGCCCCTCGACGTCTTTCGTCACCCCTCGGCGCACCCCGAACGTTTCTAGTCCACCACCTCCCCGGTGGCACGATCTCCAACCTCTCGCGCCAGCCTCAACCTCCGGCAGCCTCCATCCGCCGCCAGCCGCTCGGCGTCACCCCACTCCCCACGCCGCGCCTCGCCTCGCCTCGCCTCGCTTCGTTTCGGAAGCCGCGCGCTCGTCGTCTCTTCCTGCGGGGCGAGGCGCGACGGGGGAGATTTATTTGTTCCGTTTCCGGCGTTGCGACGGCGCTTGATCGATGGGGGCGAGACGAGACTCGCCCTCCCTCCAACCCCTTTTCTCACCCTTCCCCGCCCCTCCAACGACTGTGTCGTCTGCCCGATTCTCCCCGCCCTCCCTGCCTGCGCCAAGGCGTCTTCGCAATTTACCTTGTAAATAGGCTCCGATAGATTTCCGGATTCTCCATTATAAAGATTAGACCGGTCACCCCCCGCAACCGGCCATCCACCCTCGCACCCACCCACGCCAGCCACCGCCGAGCCCAGCCAGACACGACCGTCCGGAAATAATCTCGCGGAGAGACTCTTTCTCCTTTTTAGACCCCCACCCCGACCCGACCGCCCTTCGCCTCTGCCGAAGGGGCATTATAAATCTCGTTAACGTATTTCCTGGCCGCTTATTCACGGACGTGTACAACGAAATCCAGAAGCGTTTCTGCGTCTGCGATGTCGCGGAAGGCCGCCGCGCTACGCCGCCTCGCTCGCGTGAGTTTGCAGAAGGTTCCCTTGGCTCTGCGCGTTAATATTCTTCGTATGGCGGGGTATGCGAGGAAACCGCGAGAGGCGGTATTTCCAACGCCGAGTTGGAAAGCTCAACAACTGCGAAAAAGCAGCCTAGGGTGAGGCTTGCTCCAGTAGGCGTTGCGAAACTGCCCCCTCTACTGCAAAAGCTGGTTCGCTCTATCATTCCCGTTAGAATGATGGAAGAGTTTCCGAGAGGCGCTTCTGCGGGCCAAACATCTGTCTAAAAGGATTTTTTAACGACCGGTGCAGTAGCACTGTTGTGGTGTTGGAATGGAGGAATTGTGCAACCAGCAGTGCACTCACGCTGCTGCACCCCCGCCAACACAACACAGTTTTAAATAGCAGCCTTCACAATAAGTCACCAAAAGCGGCACAGAGCATATTTATGAACACCCCACCCCGGCGGTCTATTCCATACGTTAATTGCCTTTTGACCGCTGGTGCCCAAAGCAGTGTTTGAAGGCACGGTCGCGTCTGCTTGCTCAGTGGTGCCGGAGGGTGTGTGTTTTAGCCTGGCGCTTCTGGGAAGCGCTGACGAGTGACTCCCTGTAAAGGTGACCGTACACTCGTCTCGCAAGTACGTAGCTTTTAATGATAATTATCCGTGATAATTAAGTTTTGGAGAAGTACAAGTTGGTGGCAACAAGATATTCCAGTTATTTCCTAGGAAAATTGTAATTTTATCTACAAAAATCATCCCATCCAGATTGACCTGGATTGCAACCTTGGTGCACAAATGTGGAGGTGAGCGGACAAGCCACGAGACTGTGCTGTAATGACGGTTTTGAAAAACATGTGAAGCAAAATGATGAAAAGAACCTTGCCATTGACTCGGAAATGAACGGAATAAGTGAGTCTAATTTGACCGAATTAAACTGGATATTTTGACAAACGAACTAAACCCATCAACTTGATCACGTACATTGTTAAAAATAATTGTTAAATATTCAGCCTATTCCACACGCTAATTCAGCGCTTTAGTTGATCGTGAATGTAAAATGCATACAGCTCGCCCTAGATAGTTCTCGTTATGCTGTTAGTAGGTTAGACAAGTCTCAAAACCGATTTTAGAATGTTTTATAATCATTGTCGAGGCTGAACACTGAAGTCGTCGTGTAGATTTGGAAAAGAGTGAGAGAAAAGAGTCAAATTGGTCGAAATGAATTGATGATTTTTTTATAAGCGTGTTCCTTTATTTCCAACTCGTTCCATTCATCCAAACGTTTTAGTTGTTCGTCAAAAAATAAACGCCCACGCATCGCCCCACATTGTCCGCGTTGGCCTTTTGCTGCGTTGGTCGAGAGCCCAAGCGAATCCCGCGGACGGCCACGAAGCTCGCGCGCACACGAATTTCGCGCAAGACCATTATAATTTATCTTTGTTCCTCGTCTGCTGCGTGCGAGCCTCCACAGCCGCACAAAAGCTGCTGCGAGCAATTTAAGTTCTGCAAACCTTCTGAGGAGCAATTGCTTGCGTGGAGGCGAGTCTCAAGTTTCGATAATGCCCGCCGTAAATTATTGTGTACCGCCGCTTCGATTTTCTCCGTGCGCTGCGTAATTACCGTCTGCATGCGAGACGTTTGGAAGGCGGAGATGCGCGCGAGGTTTTACGATAAAGTGCGCGCTCTTTCTCTCGCTTCTGCGTCGTATTCAGGCTCGAAACGTGAGGGAAAGCGCTGGTGGTAATTTGTTGCGTAGTTGTTTCGTTACTGATAATTCACTGTGGTTTTCATTTCCGTTGTTGTTACCGTAGGTAGGCGTTTGAGTATCTGGAAAATTCCGTTTTCGAAGTAAGGTACAGATTAAATTGTGTAAATCGTGCTCGAGGCGAGTAAAGAGGACCAATCATTCAACGTTTACAACGGTTGCGGTAGATGATGTATTTTTGTTTGTGATAAATTGCTTGAGTTCGTTCCATCTGATTGCTTGTGAAACAGGAACGAAAAAGGTTCATTCTATTATATTAATGCGTATTTACATCTTGCGCGACATCGCGCAAGAAATTATTTCATTTCTTTAATAACATTTTCTACTATTTTTGTTAAGATATGAATCTTTCATTGAAAGTGGGATGTTAACGTTTGTCTTAAATTCTAGAAGTAAAAAAAGCCATATAAGCACTTGTTCCATTGACCAAGGTAATTGGACAATAATCAAGGTAACTATCACGATGACTAAATGCATAGAAGAAATTAAGCCAGAAATAAAAAAAGCAATCGAATATTATAAATTGGGTGCTTTTTTATTTCTGGGTTAATTTTTCTTTCTGAACAAATATATTCATTTCTTTTGTAAATAAACAATTTACATGTTTCTATGCAACTGCAATACAAATGTTTGCCTAGAAAGCATTTTTTCAAACCAACTTTTGAGTGCTTATTGCGGCTATCATTCAGAATATCCAAGTAGTTTATTACACAAAATATCCTTAAAATTCTCTTAAGAGCTTATTTTCCAATTTTCGACTTTCCATCCCCGGATGTCATATATATATATATATATATATATATATATATATATATATATATATATATATATATATATATATATAATTTATAAATTAAATTATTTGGTGCAATGCAAATTATTGTTCGTTTATCTGAAACGGACGTGGAGCGCATGGTCTCGAGAGAAAAAGGAACGAACGAGCTCGGGCCGGTAAAATCGCGAAGAATGCAGACCTCTTCTTTATCCCCACTCCTTTCTGTCGTACAGATACACCTTCGAGCTGGCATCGGGGTACATCGGGACGCAGCAGCCCACCGGGGGCGCCTCCCCCAATGAAGCCTTAGAAGGTCCACTCTGCCATCTCAGGGCTACTAGCTCTCCGGGCTAGCACGGAAGTCTGATTAAGCGCCACTCACAGTGTGCTGGGACGAATCCCTACTCAATAACCCATAAGTATCGGGCACTGTCACGACGAAGCCCAGTGCCCAACTGGGGACCACCCGGACCAAGGCTCAAGCGGGGACCCCCAACCGTCTCCTCGCTGCACTCCCAATTAGTACTATCGACGTGTGTAACGCCGAAAAGTAGAGCAACCTGTCGTGATGTGGCAAGCTTTCTCGTCGGACTTCGTTGTGTGGGCTTGGAATAAAGTTCCTCACCCTATCGTACTCCAAAAGTCGCGGGCTCGGGCCCCAACTGCTGGATTTCCAGGCAAGCCCAGCAACCAGGGGATTAGCACTCGTTACTCATTGCGCCCAACTTTGCGCAAACAACGTGAGTACCGCCGTGAGGGTCCGGGTGGACGTTTCCGGCGTCTACCGACAATCACAGATCCTCCCGGCCGTCGATTTACCCTTGCCCGGAGCGGGCAGTAGGACGGACGGGAATGGATCGCTTGACTTCCCGAAATTTACGTGGGATTATAAATGGGTGAGAAATAAAGAGTGAAACAATGATAGGACATTTAAAAAAATACCTAAAAAATACTTTCTACGTAAGTTGTAAAATGAATGTATTGCAATGCTGCGGCAAAAATGAGCAATTTCACTTTAGAAAAAATAGCATTTTTGGGGCGTTCCTGTAACACATTGTGCAGTCAGAATCTGCGTTTTGTGGGTCCTTGATACCGGAAAATTTGTTTACATCAAAACGGCTGACTGCCTACCCGTTTATCTGTAGTTAACTCTAGCTCCTAAACAGTTTGATATGATATATTTTTGCCAAAGCGCGGCAAAACTACATGTGACGTACAAAGGACGAGTAAAATGTGCGCACATTTTCTTCACTGCCCTTTAACCATAAATAGTTGGATGATGAATAAAAGCAGCGACGGCTGGTGCCCCTCCGAAAAAGGGTTTTGCAACTTCATCACTTGACACACATGTAAATTACATTAATTCAGAAGATTTTCCCCAAAATATATATATATCCCTTGGTTGATCTGGTAGAATTCGAGGTCCTGTGAAATTGAAACGGATTTTAGTACTTTACTGAGTACTGTAAGTAAAGCCTTAACATTTTCATTTTTTCTTCAAATGGCTCCACATGCTTTGATTACATTTTTTTACTTGAACGAAAGGGACTTAACCATCGGCGCAGTTCTCAGTTTCGTCAAACTCTCTGAACTTTCGAAAATTGCAAAAGTTACAAAATTATGCGAGAAAATGTATGTTGTTGAAGCACCGTTGTGTTTTCTTATTTACTGTATTATGTCCAAAGTTTTATGTTATTTAAATTATTACTTAATGCCTAGCAGAAACAGCCAAACGAAGAAATTTACTTAGTGAAATCTATCAAATTGTTGAAGGTGTGAATTGTCACTTAGAACGTAATGCATTTCAGATTGTCCGTTGACACATGGCATATACCTGTCTTCATAGGTCACTGGTACGATACAATAGTCAATCACTATAAACCATAGCTCTCCGAACTACCGTTCTCAGAGGGAGGAAATTGGGAACAGTTTGTACCATTCCATCTCAGAGTAAACACCGCTTCAGGAAATCGGCGACCGACGTAAAGCTGAACTTTGTAGAAGGGCGCCTTCGAACATGAATTCGACTAAGCGGCTTACGAACTTCACCAGTTCTTTCTCTTTTTACGATAAGAAACCTCGCAAATTCCCTTTACCATCCATTTCCTCTGTTATGTGCCTGAAAAAGTACGCAGCCGTTAATTCCTCACGCAGTCTCATCCCAGAGATGTTTTTCTCTTATTTTCGAAATACATTGTACAGTCGTGTTGTTATTATATGCGCAAATTGCAGAGAAAATGTTTTTCTTTCTTTAAATATTTTATTGAATTTATAATAGTCTGAAACGTTAGTGTTGCCAGATAATTTCTGTCTTTCGATTGTTTCTTCTAAATTGGATATTTTATAGTACGCAAGTTATTTTTTAATGTATTTTCATTACAATTTTCATATTTTAAACTTTATCAGATTAGTAATGATTCTGCATTTGACGTAACAAATTAAAAGCCTTGCATGTGATACTAAAAGAGTGGAGAGTCAAAAACGATGTCAAATTTATTTTATATTAGGAAATGTATTTCAAATTGGAAAACATTGACCTCGTACTAGACTAAACTGAAATCTTTTTAAAATATATGTAGATTATATCGAAGAAGTTAGTTATATTTGTGTTGAATAAAATTAAAAGCAAAGTTTTATTTGTTGAAAATCAAATAATATGTCTTTGTTAGACCGGCGTGACCTTCATACTTTCATTATGAAATTTTTGTACATTGTAGCTCGTCGATGACGATAACAGTAATAATAATAATAATAATAATAATAATAATAATAATAATAATAATAATAATAATAGAAGTGAATGATAAACAAAATAAATATATGGGGTTGACGGCTCTTGAGCTGAACGTCTTATACGATTGGTGTCAGTCGGTGTATTTCCTGTGGTCATTTCTGAAGGCGAGTAATGCTCAATAACACACTATCACACATCTCCACTTTTGCAGAGCGTTGCAGCGTTACGAAACTTTCTTTTAACCGCGTACATTCGTAAAGACTTGAAAGTAAAGTACGGTTTATTATTTACAATATGTCGTAGTGTTAGATCAGAGTATGCTGTGAGCGATTTTATTTTAAAGCAAATATGTCTTTCTTCTCGCTAATGCATTTGCTGTATGGAACAAATATCAATGTTTTGAACGCTCATGACATGTTTTCAGACTTTTTATCTGGATGTTCTATTTCGTAAAAAAATATTTCTTGGCAGCAGGTGACGTCACTGATATTGGTTGAAAATCATGTAAAAATCTCGACACCAGTGTCCGCTTACTGAGCAATATTCTTGGCATTATTTTTTCTGAGAAACGTTTTAAATTACCAAAGGCACACACACATTCTCATACCTTTACACACAACACAAATTTGAAATAAAAGGCTTATTGAATGATCTCTCATCCTAAAAACTTAAATTCTAAGAACGATTAAATGGTCTCTGTTCCCTAATACTAGTCAATAGTGAACAAAATGTTAATTTTTTGCATTATTGATTAGTAATGTTAGGGAAGAGAGAATTCTTTTCGACAGGTAGTGCAGCGGCTTCCGTAAAACTAATCATCCACTAAAATAAGAAAAATTATAAAATTGATTTTATCTAAGCAAGTTCCCGGTATAGACGGGCCCAACGAACAGGAACTTTACCCAATGAACATGTCGGAAAGTTCATATAACGTAGTCCCACGTGTCATTTGCCCCTGGTTGACAGGCAACCCCTTATGCACTGGTGTTCCGGTGGTCACGTTGTGGCGCCGTCAGATATTTCGTTAACCTTCCGCAGACTGGCGAAGAAATTGCCCAACAATTTGGAATAAATCATGGAACAAATAGCGTTTTCCATTCGCCGCACTGGTGCGCACCCAGTGTACACCCAGGGCAGATTTCGTGTTCCATTCGACCGCTAGGGTGCACCAGTGCAAAGAAGCGTATGTTCCATTCGCACGATCACACTGAACCAGGGCGCACTCGGGGCGCCCTAAACTGCACTGACGATCGCGTCAGTGCAGTCCAGTGCATCGGGTCATTGTGAGGTTAGGTACGGAAGTTATCCCTGCTGATTTGGATTCGTGGTGAAATTGTGAAGGCAATTGAGGATCTTCTGTCACGCAGGGATACTTCGAACGATGGAATATATTATGTTTTTAAGATATGTCTTAAAATAATTTTTGCGACTCGCGAAGTTCGGAAAATCAGTTTGCGTTTTCCTAAAATTTAATCTTCAATAACTTCATGTTCACAAATCCAGTGCTATTTAGAAGCCAAACTGTAGGTACGTCTCAATTTCGAAACGCTAATAAAGTAAAAATAAGAATAGTGACCCTTACAAAATCATTCAAATATATGTGTCAAGAATGCGTTAATAATCTATGAACTACGGAGTAAGAATTACCAAACGACTTCGTAATATTTATAACAACAATCATAATTCAAAATTGTTAATATTCTTGTTTCATCAGTGTGACAGACCAAGAAACAACTATCTATAACATCTCTGCGTAGCGCACACGTAGTAACTCAGTTCCGAAATCCGTTTCATTCGTGGCTGCTCATCACGCGTGTAGGGCAGCACTGTTGCGGCACGATGACGTTTTGGCCCTGCACTAGAGTTTTAGTGCAATGAATGGAAAACGCTAAAAGTTTCGCAAACATGTGTATCTTGATTGTTACATGATTGATTGATTAGTGATTCCGCGCGCGTCAACTGTTAAGGTCATTAGTCCCGTAAGTAAAGTTAATTTTTTTATCGCTGTGATAGTGATGATCTTTCCCCGCAACACAGCGTGTTTGTAAGTAACGGATGTGAATAGGTAGGGAAAATCTCGCGCGGTCCGATGCTCGTTTGTTCGGGTACTTCTCCAAATTTTGCCTGGTGTTGATAAAAAAAAGTAAAACTATCGATGGCCTGCCGCCTGCTTCTAGCCTGCCGCTGGAAGTCTATCGAGATAGCGACCGATCTCGACCTATCTATCCAGCTAATGTCGAAAATGCTGCCGCCGTCATCGGGACTCGAACCTTAGGTCTTCCCGGCCAGAGACACTGTAGTGACATCAACAGATACCCCAAGGCACTTAAACCGGTTTCTTTACGTGATATTTCCCATCACTTATTAGAAAAAGTGATCACCTTGAATCTTTCTACATGCTCTTGATGTTGTTTTATTCTGAGACCCCTCTATTTAATGACATTCGGTTAGAGCTCATATTCCATAAGCCCGATGCACGTTATTGAGAAATTCCGAAGGTTTCCATCGTGCCCTTGTGGTCTGACGCTTGATAAATATAAATCAATATATGCTTATGAAATTGTGTTAATGTTCGTCCATGAAGTCGCATGGGGCCAGATAAAACTTTTATGAACGTAATGGCTTTGTACGAACGTAACAAATAACTAGAATAACATTTCGATGAGTGAACAATTCAAACAAATTTTGTAGTAATAAGATATATTTAGAATAACCCAAATAAGAATTTAGTATGACCCAAATAAGAAACCGAATTTTTCTTTAGAAACACGTAATTAAAATAATATCCCTGATATACTGCAATGTTATACCTCAAAATAATCCGAAAGTTCCACTCGCTGTTAAGCAAGCTTCAAAACGTTTTACATTATCCCTTTATATTATATCATATCATATATTTTTTGCCTTTTGCGTATAACTAGTAGCGCCAAAACACGCCTGCTGTCGCTACTGTGACAAGTAGGGAAAACCCGGGTTAGACCATTTACTACGCTTTATGTGAAAACGACTTAAAATTAAAATAAGAGAAAACCAGTTAAGGAAAATGTATATTTTCTACAAACCGTAAATTACATCTTTTTAAAAAAAAGCACGATTAATATTTTTTTATTTACAAAAAAGGTAGTGCAATTGGCAATCTCTCTTGTGCCCTGTATTTGAGATAGCCATAAAAGTTCGAATGAGATGGCAACTGCCTATTTTGAGGTTGATTGGTTCGTATTAGTGATTCCAGGCGCGTCAGGTGCTGAGGTCATTAGTCCCGTGCACGCATCATGCCTGTTTGTTCCTCGGAAGGTGACGGCGATCTTCCCCCGCTTGATGGCTAGATCCGGCGCCGAACTTCCGTCGGCTAACGGTGTTTTCTCCAACCAAGTATCTCCCACAAGCCGGGACAAGTTCTATGACCCCTACCGGTCTCCCGGCATGTGTAGTAGTGTAGTGTATGTTAGTGTAGGTGTGTGTAAGGGGTGAGGATAGGACAAGGAAGAGGAAGGACAGGTTGCGCGCGGTCCGTGGTCCGTTTGTTAGGGTACTGCTCCGGCATTCGCCGGGAGTTGATCGGAGAAACCACGGAAAACTCTGTAGTGGTGCTTGGCGGCTTTCGGGGGAGGTGGCGGGCGCACCGCGCGCCGAGGGACGAGCGGTCGAGATCGTGTGAATCGGTGGAGCGCGTCCGCCATGGCGCGTTGCCCCTGGCGCACAGAGAACAGGCAGCGGAGAGACTATCTCGCATCGGTGGGAGGAGGGTGGGTTGGTGGCGGGGGCGGGGGCGGGTTCCTCGCGCGGCGAAGCCACTCAACGCGACGCGATGCGACACGACACGGCAGCACGCGTGAAGCCAACGCGCTCGCTCATTGTTATTACTCGAAGCTCGCTCAAATTTCAACGGGAAATGGTTTCCAAAAGCGAATTATAACTATGGAAATCACCTATCGCTCGGGAAACAAGACCTATAACGAGGGGAATGCGACCGTAATTCATATGGATGGGGTTACGGAGGCGATGCGTGTGTACGTGTGTCGGCGGGTTCTGGTGTTGGAAGGGTGGCAAACTATGAAACATATCGTTCGTAAATGCAATTAACTTTATCGAAAAATCAATTTACATAAACCATGGCGCGCTTGCCGACGTTTTAAGGTTGTGCCATTCCAGTGTCCCAAACTGGCCGTAAGTGATAAAATTTTCCTCGCAGGTAATCCGGTGATGTGGCGGGCATCGATTAGTCACTTTGAATTTGCATGTATATGTAAATCCTGTTGGCATAATTTCTGCATAATACTTCCATACATGAATCTCAAATATCAGTGATTATGGGCGATTAGATAATTTCACTAGGTGCTTTCCAGCGGAAACTAATGGGAATTATAACGCTCGTTGACGGTAACACTTTACCATGAATATCTACAAAACTGTTGCATGATGTCCCAAATATAAGCGAGTAACGTGTGTGAAATTGGTATTTTAACAGTATATCTTTGTTATTAGGATAATTTGCATTTCTTTTGCAGATTCGTAGACTCAATAAACTTGGTTAGCTATTAATATGTTCCACATTAAAGTATTCAGTGACGGGTACGTACAAACTTAGAATTATAAAGGATTTATTAATCTGTATGTGGGGTACAGTTCAGTTACGAATACTTATGAACGACGGTGGTTATTGGTGTTAGTTATGAGATGTAAAATTCATTTCCATTATCCTCCTTTTATTTCCATTACCTTACCAAAATTGTCTCTTCCTAGAACGTAAACAAAATTAACTCCTCTAATTCCGGTGATGTTGCAGGATTGGAGAAAATGTGTAGTCATTTATGGAGTTTACATATGTATTTCGAATATTGTTTTTGTATACAGATACGTTTTTGATTCTTATATCAATATTATACAGAAGAAGGAAATATGCATTTTCTATAATTGCTCCCTTTCATTAAAGATATAATTATACCTCCGTGTTATAATATAAAGACAATTTTGCACTTGAGTTATCATATTTTCATATTATAATTGCAATATGTAGATATTCTATGTCTCGATTTACTCGTATGTATGTTAATAACTTCTCTACGTATGAATAGAACTGTTGACACTAAAAAATATACGTTTAATGTTTGTAAACATCTTTTTATGTTTTTCAATTATTGATTTTATATAATTTCGTTGAAACACCCTTCTTACTACGTTTTCTGTTTAGTGATTGTCATTATATTACGTGGTATTACATTATATTATTTCACTTGTGATTTAGTTTTTTTAATCTTCCATATTTCTCTATCCTCGTCGAGTTTCCAAAATTGCGACTTATTCTTGCACCTGTAGGATGTGCAATGGGTGATCTCTTGTAGCATATAATTTCGCTAGTGACAGCTAGCCGCAGCTTCGCGAGTTAGATTCGCATTCGGCTCAACTCAGGACGCGGCGTGTGGCCTGAAAGTTGGGCGGCGGCAGGCAACCCAATAGGGCAAACCGCACGGCAAATATCCGGTGGCGCCCTGGGCCCACCCGTGGTCACCCCGGCGAGACGGCCTCCCCTTCGGCGCGGGGGCGGCGGTGGGGGTGAAGCGGGTCAGGTGGCGAAGCGGACACTCGCTTCCCTCCCCTCCGCCATATCACCTTGGCCACGCCCACTCCCACCGCAGTTGCCCCGGGTCGGCCCTCGCCACCTCACAGCGGCCATTCCGACTTTTCCACCACACTCCCGTACTGCCGTTGTTCTGTCACCAATCCCACACCGTCGTAGGCCCTGAAACACACAACCCCCGCCCACTTCTCCGATCACTCGCATCTCCGACGTGGCTCCACGATCTTTACGTTCCCATCACTCTCAAACCCGACCACGCCTCACCTTGTCACCCCTTCACCCCCGTCCCCTCTCCAAATTCACCCTCTCCTCTCCCATCACCCCTCCGACCCGCCCCTCTCCACCCCCGTCCCCGCCCTTACCTCCTTGATGTCCTCCGCTCGACCATTCTCCATCCCGACCTCTCACCTCACTGCCTCTTTGCACAGGCCTCTCACCACATTGCCTCTTTGCAAAGACCTCTCCCCAAACTACCTCTTGTACAGACCTCTCTCCAGAGCTCTTTTTGCACCCTCATCTTTTTTCTACGCAGGACCCTTCTCCATCCCTGACCCGTCTTCACTCTCGGCCCATCTTCACAGTGGCTCTTTCCTTCCTCATTTCCACCCCAGCTCCACTTGCAGACTCCGTCCGATACATCGGCTGAGATCAGCTCGAAGCTAGCTAGCATTGTTGCTGCCTCTGCAATGGCTCTGACCGGGAGGTCCTAGTCTCCATGGTGGCGAATTTTCGGCACAAGTTTTATAGCTAACAGCTACTGCATTCACGCGCGATGTTTCCTTCCTCTGACTTCTCTTCCCGACCGGCACATTTACATGCGCATGCATGCTATATGTCGGGAGAACAGTCGGAAGTTTAGAGTTGTCCCGGCTGGGGCGGTATCCTGCTTGCGGTGATACGGAGAGGAGGGAATCCCCAAGTTGTTGTGTAAGTGGGCGCCGGATCTCACCATCCAGCGGAAGGAGAACACCGTCACCTATTATTAAAAAATAATTTCACTAACGGAACTAATAACCATAGTTCACAGAACCTGGGTTATCAGTGTCTGGAAACATCAATTCTGCCGATAGGCTGCTTGCCCGCTTGCCATTATTGCACTCCCGGTTGTTACCGGAGCTTTCGTATGAATTTTGAGGCCACATACTAATCCAACACTGTCTGTCCCCTGCACAGTTCCCACACCATGGATTACGCATTTCCCTTACCTCTTCATTTACAATATCTTTACAGGCTATATTCCTCTAGTAATCCTTCTGTACCAGCTGCGGTCGATCTTTCCATCTCATAGCAGCCCTAGTTATAGCGCACCATCTGCATCTCGCATAATATTCTCAAACATCTCACATGCCCCCTCAAATTCTCTCTTTCACAGTCTTCGTTTCACTCCATCTAACTCTCCTCTCCATTCTCGCAATCTCATGTTCCCCATCACTCTCCCATCTCACATTTTCCGTCACTCTCGCAATCTCACATTTCCCATAACTCTCCCAATCTGACACACTCCATTACTTCCGATCTAAGATTTTCCATCACAATTCCAATTTCACACTCTCCGTCACATTCCTAATTTCAAATTCCCTATCACTTTGACAGTTTCACTCTACTCGTCTCTGGTAGCCCCTCTCTTCGTGCGGTATTATCTGTGACTGTTCTCCTGCCTTCCGCAGTTCACCCCACCAATGCCAGCGACCCTGGCCACCATCCGCGCACCGGACTAGTCCCTTCCCCTCCCCTCCCCTCCCCTTCCCACCTCTGTGCTGCCTCGTCAACCAAGTAGCCTTCGACCTTGATTTCACCGTTTCTAACAACTTCGCCCTCATCGCTCTCGCCCCTCGTGCCGCTCTCGGGCTTCCATTTCACTCCCTCCCCTCCCCTCCCTCCCTCTCGCTTGTGAGCGCAAGCAGAGAACTTTGTATCATCTCACCTGAGACGGACATCCGCGGATGAAGTCCATCGTTCCTCCACCCTACCCCGCCTCTTTCTCCCAACGCACGCGCCTGCCGCCGCCCCCGCCCCCGCCGCCGCTGACGCTCAACTTCTAAGACCTGCCTTCCTTCGTCGCAGCCCCCGTAGCAACTTAAAAGCAGTCGGGCTCTAGCTTATAAGAGGGGCGGCGCGAGGGGGTAAAAATCCCGGTTCTCCCCATGACGTAGAAACTTGCGGCAACTCGTCTCGGCAAGTTTGGCGCCTTCGGCTCCTCGGCCGCCCCGCATGCCGCCTGCCGCCTGCCGCATGCCCTGGCCCCGCCCCCTGCTGGCTCCCCGCCGCCCCCGCCTCCACGGCCCGCGACCCGTTCCCCGCCCATGCCCCGCTCACACCGCTCACACCGCCCCCGCCGCCACAAGGCCGCAGCCTCCTAAGCCGGCGGATTAAAACTTGCGGCGCTGCGGTCCTCGCGGAAATCCCGCGCGGTCGCCTCGACGCGTGTCACAACGCCACCGACGCCCGCGGCCGCGCTTGCGCCGCCGGCCCCGCCCCGCCCCGCCCCGCTCCGCCTCGCTCCGCCTTGCCATTCCGGGCCCCTCTTGCCCCCCCCGCCTCGCCCCGCCTCGCCCCGCCTCGCCCCGCCTCGCCCCGCCTCGCCCCGCCCTGCCTCGCACCGGCCCGCCTCGCACCGCCCCGCACCGCACCGCCTCGTTCTGCCCTGCCCTGTCTCGTCCCGGCTTGCCACGCCACGCCTCTCTTCTGTTCGTCACTTGTTTGGCTGGCTGTTTCTCCACATCGTTATTCTATCTCTTCTCTATCTTCTCTACCTCTGCTCCTCCCACATTCGGACCCTCTCTCATCCTTCTTTCTACGCCCCTACCATATTCCTTCTTTCGTTACCATAACCCTTCCATGGTTCTTCTTCCCCGTTTCCACCCGTGCTTTCCTCATCTCATTCTCAACTGGTTCTGCCTCTTTCTCGTCTCTGTCTCTTCTATCACAACTGTACCCTCTCTTGCTTCTCTTCACGTCCCTAGGCTCTTTCTCTTCTCATCCAAAAACACTACCTTTCGTTGTCTACCCCGTTACCGTTTTCGCTTTCCTCGCAATAATCTTAACTCTTTCTCTTCATCGCTATATTTCCTCTTCCTTCCTCTCATGTCCCTGCCCTATCACCTCTTCTCTTCCTACAATCCTAACCACCCTCTGTCACCCCCTTTGACTTCTTTCTCTGTAACTTCCTCCACGCTATGTTTTCTACCCTTCCTCTGGCCCATCCCTTTCTCCGCTCTTCTTCCAACGTGTATATTATGTTTCTCGTGTTCCATGATTCTACCCCTTTCCTCACGTCCCTCTCCCATTTTTCCATTCAATTTCACCCTCCCTTTGCGGAAGTTTCCATCCCATAATCCGTCCCTTTCCCGTTTGGGAGGTGCTGCTAATGAACCTACCATTCAGATTCTCCTCGTGTGACTAGTTTCCTCTCCCCACTTCAGCTTACGATAACCTACCCACTCACTACTACCCTTCATCCTTATTTTGCCCCTCTCTCCTTACCCACGTTTCTATTCCTACGCTCTGCACGTTCCCCTCTATTTCTCCTCCTTTACTCGTCCCGACCTTCTTTCCTTCTGAATTTGTTATTCGTCTCCTTATTCCACAATCTTCTTATTCTTTCTATGCCCCTAGCCTCTGTATTTTTCTTCCCATATTCCTACCCACTCTCTTCTTCAGTCTACACCTTTCCCGTCCTTTACCTGTCCAACCTTACCCTCCTTAGGATTCTCCCCGTAGTGGCCTTCCTAAATCGGGTGCTTCGCAAAAATTTGCATTGAGTCATCCTCAAAATAGATTGTGTGTTTACTCGGTTAAAGAAATAGTCGGATAATAATTAGTTGTATCTTAATTTGTCATCATTAGGATTGGGATTTTTAACATTTGCATTTAACCTCTCGCTTATCGGCTCAAGCTCCCTGCCTTCAATTTTATTATTTCACTGTTATTTACAGTTTAGCAGACCATCATCTTAACCCCTACTGTGCGTTGAGGAATGAACGACATGGGTTTTTAAAAGAAAGTTTCCTGAATATTTATTCGAAGCAAAACCTGCGAATGTACGCTATTGGTCAATATCATGTTGTTGTACATTTGTTTAATGTGCAAGAACGTGCATCATGAAGCATATTTCTAAATGTTCGTTTTTGTACTTGTAATAATCGGCGATTTTTTTCACTGGAATTCCAATTTGAGGAATTAGCACTTGCGAATGACAAATATAGTTAAATTAGACAATTAAGTACTACATAATGTGAGCAATATGGTTCCAGTCTGGGTTTATTATTTCCAGTAATAAAACAATAATGTATTCTAAATTGATATTATCGGAAGCATAATGTGCAATAATTGAGCACCAAACCGGAAAATATATAGAATTTAAGAGCCTACAATTACTTCTGAAGTTATGTCACTTCTCTTTGTATTTGCAAACTATAATTTATATATTTAATTGATAGAAATTTTAAAAGAATCTCATATTCATGCCCGAACATGTGTTTCTCACAAGCTGGATGAGGAATAATTTCTTCTGAAGTGTTGGAAATTTTAATTTTATTTATAATTTCCCGACTGTAAAACTAGCGATAAAGTTGACAATATTCGTATGGAACGATTGTCGTTTCAAGTATACTTTCATTCTCTTTAATTATGAATATCTTGTTCCCTGTTTTTTATCAGTCTGTCTAATTCATTCTTTTTGTTAAATTATTTTCGTGTTTATCTCGTTTCCTGTTTTTTGTAATTCTCCTTCTTTTTTATCCAGCATGTGTATCAGTGTCTCTAAACTTACTGATGCGTCTCTTTCCTCACTCTTTCTGGTCATACTTATGTATTTGGAGAACACGTATCTCAAACTTCTTTCATAAAATATTCTGAAGCACTCTATATGGTAATACGTGTGGAAGGTGAATATGGTTTTGAAAATATTCTAAGGAATAATAAAGTTCTTTGCATAAATCTCGAATAACCCGTAAATGTTCCTCTTGGGTTAAAATAACTGCTCTCTGTGCTCGGAGCAAAGCGTATTGCGTTATAGATGGATTATTATGTAACATGTGATGCCATATCCTGAGTGTATTTGTACGGCATTAACCTAGTTGTAGGGAGTACGAATACACAATTCCGTTCTCGTTTTCACCACTCACACAATACCAATAGCTACCATGATTTGATTCCCGTTCTCCACGCATCGAATTTGTAATGGACAAAACAACTTCTGTCGAGTATATGAGATATTCTTGCATATCCCCTGTCTCTCACATCCCCATATGCTCCATATGCATAATCTCATATGCTCGTCTTACTACGATTTTCATCATTTCACGTCGTTAAAATAACGCAGAAGAGAACGATGAGGCGAAACATGGTTAAACGACAAACAGTCTTTATTCTAAGCAACAATAACGGAATTCTATTAATAATAATAGCCTCATTGTGGTAGCGTAATTGCTGTTCGGTCGTATGGTTATTATTTACTTCTTCTTTAAGGTAAAGAATGTTAAGAACTGCGTATGACGTGCTATGGGAAGAAATGTATTCTGTGCGTGTTTTCTTGAGATCTGGGATCCCTGCCCAAACTCATATAGCACTCATATAGCGTAAATACAGATAGAAACTAACGTTTTTGGCAAGAGTTGATAAAATATTCGCTCCTCAATAATAAAAAAATAATCGGATACATTATCTAGCTAATTTTATTGGCTGTCAGCAATGTGCCGATGGTGACCTGTTCTTTTTCACTAAACGTTCATTAGCATTTTGGAGCAGATCTGAAAATTTATTTTGGAATATTAATTTGCTCGTTATAATGTAAAAAAAACTATGCGGCGTATTGGGAAGAAGTGTAATCTGCACATGTTTTCTATGCAGAAATCTCATCGCCCATTACTTAATTGAATCTATATTGCTAATTTTCAATGCGCGCAGAAATTGAAAGAAAACTATGCAGCCATCGCCTATGTGATAATATTTAATTTATTGTCGTGTTAAGACTGTATTTTATTTGTACTTTTTGAGTATGCGTGCTACATTTTGGAAAACCATTTTGTGCGGTTTTGTTCAGAAGAATTTTTTCAGCTGCATGCCACTAGTTACGAATATAGATCCTAACAAGCATTTAGAAAAATATATGAAAATTATTCGTTCCTAAGTATTATAAGCCGTTTACTTCGGCAAACGAGTTATGTTTCATTTGATGGTACTACTGGCCAATTAACTAAACCCACATTCCCTGGATCAAGGAGGTCGGATTAATTGATCTAGAAACTGAAGTACAATACTTGTTACAGGCATATTTAAACTTTTGAAGGCTTCCAGCTGCAAATGATAATTCTGGGTATCACTATTACTTCAAAAACATTTTCAACTTACCGTGCATTTAATTCCATTTAGATGATAGAACGCTCCTCACATAAATACATCATCTTCCGTATACGAGGTCTTAATTTGATTCCCTCATTTTACAGAAATACCCCATCTGATAAAAATTGGGAGTTTTGATGGTACTTGGTTCATTATGTGATGATCCGTTCCCGAAAACATCTGATTCACTTACATAGCTACGTATAGCTTGATAAACTCAAGTTTGAAAGAGATTGAACATTATGGTACAATATGTGGTCGTTTTGGAACTAGCCATACGAATATTGTTACGCTCGCTTTTTTTGTTATTCTGACTGTGGTTGCTGAGAGAAAATAAAGTTTACGAAGTTGATATTTGTTTCTGTCACAAGCAGTTTTAATTGATCTTTAGCGTTGTTAATCTCGCTGCATAATGTTGGTATGTTGTCACGTCTTGTTTCTTCTTCGTTTCGTGTTGTAGACATCAGCATATAACGTTTGTTCTCTAGGAGTCACGTCATAGTTCTTTTACGCGTAATTTGCGAAAAACTGAAGTGCCAAGTACCTCACATTTTATCAAGAATGGTGCCTTAAAAATAGCCTAATACATGCGATATTGTCATTACAGGGCAACATTTATAGCAGTGCGAATATGTAAAGAATGTTCGTATTATTAGCGTTATTGTTATTATATTGCTCGTACTAATATTATTATTAAATTGGTAATTATTAATTTAATTATTAACATTGCTATTATTGCTTTTTTATTTATTGATAATCGCCAAGCAGAACTTTTGAATATATATTTATTAAAAAATGTTAATTAAGAAAATGTCCGTAAAATTAAACTTGCAAGGAAAATTGATTATTGATAATTCTCTTTGACTTTTCTAATTGTAAGATATTTCATATTAGTTCTCAATAAAGAGTTCATGATTATCTGGAAATTTTCCTCTCCCTTGTGACATTCTCTCTATACGTAACTCTGTGCGTAGAATATCGCCAAGGGTCGTCTCATTCCGTGCAAAAGTAGGTTTCAGTGCGGGCGACTTCGTTCTCTCTCATGTTTGGGTTTGGCTGTGACCCAGCTCGCCAGCCATTGCATTATGCAGATGACACCATTGCAGTGGTATTGGATCACTGTCAGCATTGCAAATAGCACCAAACATTCACTTTAGAAAGAAAAGCGTGTCACTTTTTTTAGCTTTACATTGGGTTGAGAATGCGTGCCAAGAAAATTATTTATGTTTTTCGTAGATAAATTGTATTAACTTCCGTCCTACTAGAAAATGTTTCGGCGTAACATAATCTCGCTTTGGATTCAAAACTAATTTATTCTTTAATTGTCTGTGCTACATTCGTTTTAAAATAACACGCGAGCTCGTCATGAACGTATTTTAAATATATTTCTAGTGCCAGTATTTTTCACGTGCTACGCCAATAAGATTCGATTACACAATTCATGATTCGCTGTGAGAAATAAATTTCGTTTTAAAATATCTTGAAGTAATATGATCCTTCGGCATCAAAGACAGAAAACATTTTCATTTAAGTAGTTCCCTAATCACCGAATCAGCGTCGATAATTAAATTTCCATCATTCGTCGAAAGATTAATATTTTCATTCTGTATTTTCTTATTTGTTAATTTTTGAAGAATTATTCATATCTCAGTAAATATAACTATACATATGTATTTACAGACATATATGCTAACCTGCTTTCTCCCTTTCAAAATTCAAAATTTATTGCTTATTTACCCTTGAAAATAGATTTTATTACATGGAAGTTTTTTTGTTTTGTTTTTCTCCCTTTCAAAATTCAAAATTTATTGCTTGTTTATCCTTGAAAATAGATTTTATTACATGGGAGTTTTTTTTCTCCCTTTCAAAAATTCAAAATTTAAGTAGTATATGACTTAGTGTAGGGATCACAGAATTTTGAAAATGTGCACACAATTCACTTTTCCCCATAGCACGTCATACGCACTTTTTAACTGTTTTTTGACGTAAAATAAATAAATAAACCTTAAATATAAATCTTGCATGCTATTGGAAAGGAGGAATGCATGCTATTGGGAAGGAAATCCCTTTTCGGCCCTCAATCTGGATCTAAATCTGCAAATTTCTTTTAGGAATATATAGTACGGATATTAGTTTTTGATTCGTGTTTAGAAACTGGGGGTTTTGACAAGTTTGAAAGGTGATAGGGCTGGGATATGAGGTAGATTGTGATAAAAGTTGGTGGCCAGATACGTGATGTATTGTTCAATTGGTTCCAAATTAAATTCGTTGTAGAGTTGGTTGTTAGTTACGTACCAAGGGGCATACGAATTTATATTGCTGAACTTGTAGTTTATGGATGTTATTTTTAGCTAGCAGAATTGATCCAAATTGGGCTGGCGTAGAACATTAATGGACTTAAAATTTGTTTGTAAATTGCCATGGCTGATTTACATCAGCCATAAATTGGACTGTATCTGAAAATTTGTGGTCGTAGTTGTGCCAGTTTTATTTTAGCTTGGGTCACTTTGGCATTTATGTTTTCCCCAATTGAACTTGGTATTAAGGAGTGAACCTAAATATTTTACAAGTGTATTAGGCCTCATTCACAATGCCAAGGTAAACTTAACGTAGCCGCAACACCTACAAATAAGTTACTAAGCGAGGCCATTCACAATGCCTTGACGTAACCGTAGACGTAAGTCCGTAAACTTAAGAATTCACAAGCTCCAAACATTTACGTTAAATTAACGTTAGAATTCTTCCCACAACAATCGCAGAGCAGCGTGGAAGGTCGATTTCAGATTGTGTTGAGGTAGTTTTTAGTTATGTCACATTGTTATTGTGATGCAGAAAACTAGTTTGCGTTCTGTTTTGATGAGTGTAGTGAATTCAGAGTAAGAATTTGGGCAATTTATATTGTGACTTTAACGTCACATGGCGAATAAACTATTATGCTCAACGAATTACTAGTGAATTTAGTACGAGAGAATTCTTGTTTATACGATGAAGGAAATGCGAGATCTACTACAACAGCTACTCGCATATAATATATATATATATATATATATATATATATATATATATATATATATATATATATATAGAGAGAGAGAGAGAGAGAGAGAGAGAGAAATGTCGAAGAAAAAGCTAGAAACTATAGTGGAAAGATCTTTACACCGTACTAGAAAAGAATCAATCAGGTTCCTGTACGTTGAATTCTCATTGGTTCAGGCGAAACTTTTACGCTTACGTTCGTCATTGTGAATGCTTATTTTTGCGTGTAAATTTTACGGCTAAGTTTACAGCATTACATTACGTTTAAGTTTGCTTTGTGAATGAGGCCTTAGGGCGGTACTATCCTATTGATTTGTTATTTAGAGTGAGAGGAAGTGGGGGAGAGTGGGGTCTTAAAGTAAATAGTTTGGCGGCGGTTTTGTTAGGATTTAGTTGGATTTTAAGTTTAGAAGCCCCGCTGTCTATTATATTTAAATAAAGCTGTAAGTGGGTTCTTAACTCAGTGAGGGTTGTACTAGAGGCAAATATGGCTACGTCGTCGGCAAATTGCGCGATCGTGATTTTACTAAGTGTGGGTAAGTCAGTAACATAGAGGTTGAATAGGGGGGTGAGAGCCTTGGGGAAGTCCAGCGTTTATTGTTCTGAGGTTGGATAAATGATTGCGAACATTGATTGAGAAAGTTCTATTTTTTAAGAAACTTGTCATTATTGATTTTAAGTATTGTGGAGAGCCTCTTTGAATGAATAAATATAAAATCGATTAAATTTAATGGATCTTAGTACTTCAAGATACGATAAATATTGCAAATATTCTCAAAACTGTTGTAGTTTTTTCCTGAATTGTGCTTTCACGTCTTACGCATATTCAAATATTTTATTACTTAAAGACTGAAAATATGGATTTTTCATAAGGTGTATGTATTGAAATAAGATTTTTTCAATTAAAATTGAATTTAAAGGGATATCATACCACAGGATATTAATGGGATTTTGGAAACTAAACACAATAAGAATTATTAAGAATAGAATTATTAAGACTGTACAAAGAATATTGCATATTTTCAGCCAATAGTTTTATTGTTAATGATAATATAATAATAACTTGTGAAAACAAAAAATGCAGGAAGATAATGAGAATAACTAAAATAAAAATATAATCCAAAAATACTAAATAAAGGTACATTGAGTCTGTGCCTGGATTCCGTAGTGTCAACATCGTTCTAGTTGCGTGTCCGCTCGGAAGTCTGTGATACGAGTGTAGTTGTGTAAAGTATCAAGTGTTATAACTATACGGAATAACTACTGAACAAACTACAGAAATACATTCAAGTCGGCTGCGTTTGCAGCTGGCTGGTCCTATTATGTCCAATGTTGAGAACAACATAACCAAACAATCTGCCAACAGGATGAACAACCCCGAAGGTAAGAAGTCATATGCAAGCGCAGCCACAAGTGATGTTTTCCCCAACAAGGATCAAGCTATTGTAATAGAATCAAAAGAAGGACTTACCATAAAAGACTATCTAAATAAGCTAGCCACAATTGTTGATTCTACGAATATTAGGTTTATATCTAGGATTTATAACAACAGAGTTTGTGTTTTTTTAAGCAGTAAGGAAATCGCCGACCATATTACAACTAATCATAGTACTATTAATATCCAAGACCACTTGTTAACAATCAGGCCCCTAATAAGTAGACAAAAAAGAATTATCATATCAAATGTCTGTCCTATCATACCTCATGATGTAATTCAAAGAGAGCTTAACAAGAGAAACATACTAAATCACTCCAAAATTTCTTTTATCAAAGCAGGAGTTACAGAACCTGGGTTCTCACACATTATGAGTTTTAGGAGACAGGTTTTTATTGACCCAGAGGACATTAGCAAGGTTCCAGATTCAATGACCATATTTTTTGACAATACAACATATAGGATTTACTTTACAAATGACACCATGGCATGCTTCAATTGTAGACAAGCTGGTCATCTTGCCAATCAATGCCCTACCAAGACCCCCACCTTAAATGCTCACTATGTTAACCAAGAACCAAATGAAAGTCAAGAACAGGAATCAATGATAACACAAGATGTGCCACAACCCACCTTGAAGCAAATTGAAGAGCATGATATGGTTAATAACAGTGAACTACCAACTATGAATACAAGAACTTTAACTTATGAATCTTCCTCCCAAGCTGATGATGATAACTCCACATCCAAAACTACTAATAATGACATCCCAAAACAAAGTCAAGAACTGGAGGCAATGATAACACAAGAAGTGCCACAACACACCCTGAACCAGTTAGAAGAGCATAGTATGGTTAATAACAGTAGCTTACCATTTATTAGTAAAAGAACTTTAACATCTGAATCTTCCTCTCAAGCTGATGCTGATAACTGCTATCCCAAAACTACTAATAATGACATCCCGAAACAACCAATCAAGAAAAAGAAAAAAATGAAAAATGATAAAAGTGAAAACACAATAACACAAGATGACAATCAAAGCAAAACTATCGGTGAACTAATTAAGCCTATCCAGAAGATTATTGAAGAACAACCTGATCAATTTCCACTCAATTACATACAATTTAAAAATTTCCTTGAAAACTCCTTTGGAGCTAAAAACCCTATTATAATAGCTAAAGACTATCCCTGTGACACTCAGTCTATTATCCAGATGATGACTAATACATATCCTCTCCTAACAGAAAGATCCATTAAAAACAGATTCACCAGAATTATAAACAAATTAAAAATCAGCAACCCACTTAATGAAGACTCAGAAAGTGATACTTCTGCTTCTGCTTAAATTAAATAAATAGAAATACATCTGATGGATATTCTACAATGGAATACTAATGGTTTTTACCCTCGATATGAAAGAATACAAATTTTGTGTGAGAAATATAAACCTGAAATAGTCTGTGTGCAGGAAACCAACTTCAAAGGAAATAAAACAGGTAAATTAAAAGGATTCAAGTGCTACAATAGAAATCGATCAACTTCTTCTATTGAAAGTGGGGGTGTTGCTATTTTTATCAAAAATTATATAAAAGCAAACCATATTTATATCAGCTCCGACATCGAGGCAATTGCAATTCAAATACAAGTTCCCTTTTCTTTATGTATATGCAACATATATATACCCAACAGCTATCAGTTTGAAAATAATGAAGTGAAGGATATCATAAAACAATTACCTAAGCCGTTTATTCTATTAGGTGATGTCAATAGCCACAATACCCTCTGGGGATCGTATAAAACTGACACAAGAGGCATCAATATGCAAGCTATCATAGAAGAATCTGACTTGGTATTACTAAATAACGGGCAACCCACACACTTCAATATAAGTAATGGACAGCTTAGTGCAATTGACCTCACACTCAGTTCCAACAACCTGGCCTCTAAATGCAATTGGTTTGCACTGGATGAGCCTCATGACAGTGACCACTTTCCTATTGTTACGACTATCAATGATTCTTCATGTATCTCGAATCCTCTGCAAGAGAGTATCAAGTGGAACTACTCCAAAGCCAACTGGAATAAATACCAGGAACAAATTAAAATGAAAATATCTCAAATATATATGTTTCAAGAACACGACACTGACATCATAATCAAATCGTTTACTGATGCCATAACAACAGCAGCTCATGACTCCCTAGAAATTATCAAACCCACCAAAAGAAGAAACGTGGTACCATGGTGGAACGAAAAATGTAAAAATTCTCTTAAACAGTCCAAACATGCGTTCAATCGGTACAAAAGACATTCAACAAAGGAAAATAAAATCGAATATAAAAAATTAAGAGCTGTTACAAGAAGAACAATTAAAGACAGCAAATCCAACTCCTGGATAAGTTTTGTATCCTCTATCAACGTGAATAATAACATCAAGGACTCTTGGAAAAAAATTAGTTCCATACAAGGTAATAAAAGATTTAATCAAATTCATTTTCTTCTGACTGAAAATGGCCAAGTTATTAATGAACCCGATGATATCGCAAATGAGCTGGCCAACAAATTTGCCAGCAATTCTAGCTCTCAAAATTACTCTCAAGCCTTTCAATCTTACAAAAATGAACAAGAAAGAGAACAGCCGATGGTGAACACAGAAGGATGTCACATTCAAGAGCACCTTAACTTACCTATTTCAATGAAAGAACTTGTCACAACACTAGAAGCCTCCAAAAATTCTTCTCCCGGACCGGACAATATACCTAATATCTTGCTTAAAAATCTACCTCAGGAAGGGAAAGATATTCTATTAAAAATATACAACTATATATGGATGCAAAAGACATTCCCAAAAGTGTGGAAAACGGCTACTGTGATCCCCATTCCTAAGCCCGGAAAAGACCCAACATTAACTGGTAATTACAGGCCCATATCATTCACCTGCAACATGTGCAAGATTTTGGAAAAAATTATTAATCGTCGGCTAAGATGGTATCTCGATTACCAGAAGATTATATCCAGTAATCAGTTTGGATTTCGACCAGGACACTCAACGACCTCCCACCTGGTAAGCATAGATACCTACATTCAAGAAGCGTTTGCCAACAAACAACATGTCTTAGCTGTCAACCTGGACATCGAAAAGGCATACGATATGGTATGGATGCATCGAGTCCTACAGAAGCTGAGCGAAATTGGGGTTCGAGATAACATGTATCAGTTTATTAAACATTTTTCGGAAGATCGAGTCATGCAAGTGAGAGTAAATGGAACATTATCTGCAAAGAAAAGAATAGAGAACGGTGTACCTCAAGGATCCATCCTAAGTGTTACACTTTTCCTACTAGCAATAAATGATGCGGACGAAAATATCAAACTACCAACCATAATTAGGAAATACGCCGATGATATTACTATGCTTTGCAAAGGAAGAAACATTAACTCAAGTCAAGAAATTATGCAAACTGCACTAAATTGTATTTATGAATGGTCACTCAAATCTGGATTTAAATTTTCACCTCAGAAAACGGAGTGTATATTATTCTCAAAAAAGAACATCCATAACTTACCTACGCTTAAAATTGGTAAACAGATCCTGAGATTTGTCACCAGTACCAAAATATTAGGAATGCACTTCGACACTAAACTGACCTGGAAGTTGCACATAGTGAACACTATTAATGAATGTAAAAGGAGAATCAACATACTTAAATGCCTCGCACACAACAATTGGGGAGCTGATAGACAATTGCTATTATTAACATACAAAGCGCTTGTGAGATCCAAAATAGACTATGGTTCAATAATATACAGATCTGCTGGTAAAATTGACCTCAAAAAACTTGATACAATCCATAACCAAGGTCTCAGGATATGCACCGGATGTTTTCATACCAGTCCCATCGGAAGCGTACTAATTGAAGCAAGTGAACACACATTATCTCATCGCAGAGAGGAACTAATAATCAAATATGCTCTAAAAGCAGCCACATCCATGAATCCAATTATAGTACAAGACATATATCCTAAAGAACAAGAGTATGTAGAGCATTCGCGTTTTATACCTTTGTACGCAAGAGCTAGAAAAGTACTTAGTGAACTTAATTTTGATCACAGAAAAGTAGAAAAGAAGAGAAATTATAAAATTCCTCCTTGGATAATCCCGGATATTTCAGTAGACCTATCCTCAGGCACTCATCAAGGTAATGAAACATCTGAGATAAACTCTGGACCGACAAACAATTATGACATGTTTTATCCAGTTTACGCAAAAGCAATTAAAAATACACAAGAAACAGAGGCAACAGTGGTAACGAAAGAGGCATTGGTCAAACATCAACTTAGCTGCTATGCCAGCTATCTTACTGCCGAATTATGTGCCATCTTGACCGCCATGAAACTCATCAAAAAAATTAACCATTCAAAGTTCAGTTTATACTCAAATTCCCGCACTGCAATAAATAGCATCAACAACAATGAAACTTGTAATGAAATGATTATTATAATCCAAGAACTGTATAATGACATTACCAAATCAGGTAAAGAAGTAATATTGATATGGGATATGAATCAAGAAACAGAAAAGCAGAGGGAAACAGACAGAGTAATTAGTGGAAGCACAACAGATAACCCTAAAACTGTACTAGCAATCTCGAATACACTCCAAGATCTAGTGAAATATGCTGGAAAAATAATGGAAGAAAAATGGCCCTCCATCTGGACAACGCTTAAAAGAAGTGACCTCCATAAGAAAGTAACTGAATATCAAAGCAGTAAACACAATAAATTGATAATCAACAAAAAACTAAGCCGAAGAGATCAAGTGATCATCACAAGAATCCGGACGGGACACTCAAAGTTGACTCACCTTCACTTATTGCAAAATAATCCCCCCCGAACGTGTGATCTTTGTAGCTGTATCCTAACCCTGGACCACATCATTGTATCATGTCCCAAGTTCGCCTTACAGCGAACAAATCTTTTGCGGGGACAGGACATTGGGGCAATTTTATATTCCTCTGACTTTCAAAACCAAGTGGTCAAATTTTGTCAAATTATTGGCATTAATACAGAAATTTGAGGTCAAAACATGTTAACTTCTGTGAACGGCGTATATTGTAATAACGTAGAAATAAGGCATTAAAGCAATGTAACTATTATTAGAGATAAATGTTACCTGTGTACCCAGATAATGTAATTTGATGCGGTCGCTAATGACCTTGTAGTTGATGCGACCAAAAATAAACTAAAAAAAAAGGTACATTACTACATTACTATTCAAATTACTTTAGCATGTGTTCAAAATGTCCACTTTTCACAAACAAATACATCTGCAGGCGATTTTCAAAAGATTTCTTAACTGCAAGCAATCTTTCTTTTTTAACTTCAAAACATGCAGCTACATGTTTATCTACATCTAGGTATATCCTATGGTGTAGTTGGAGTCTCTTGGTAGACGTGGTTTTTAAGAAAACTCCAAAGAAAAAATCTAGTGATGTCAAGTCTGGGGAACGCGCGAACCAACGCACAGTACCACCACGTCCTATCTAACGTCCCGGAAACGTAACTTTCAAAACATTAGTCGCCACGTTTGAGTAGTGTGCAACCGTCATGCTGGAACCACATAGTCACTCGTTTCTCCAAGTTTACATTTCATAGAAGTTTTGGTAGAATCTTAGACAGAAATTCTACATATCGTGCTCCATTTAAAGTATTTTCCAGAAAATATGTCCATTATTTACTACACAATGCTACGTGCCTTTCACAATCTTGACCTCCCAGATCTTGATGAAGGCAAACGTGATAAGATTGGAATTTTTGGTGGTGTAGAATGCGAATCACACTGGATTGGCTTAAACCTACATCTCTGGCAATACGTCGTGAACCTGCGTGTGGATGAAGTGATGTCATTGTCAGTGCTGCGATTTCATTTTCTTCATTCGTGGCTGTTCTCTTTCTCTTTCTGTTCGTATATTTGAACGTTCCTGACGCCAAAGCCTGGAGTAGACATTAAGAAAAGTCTGGCGAGACGGAGAACGACGATCTGGATGTAACTCGCGAAACATTACGACAGCTCTTGAGCAATTCCTTTGGCATTCTCCTTACACTAATATCATGTCCAACATTTCTTTATTCGAGAACATTCTGTGACAAAAGATTGAAAAAGACAAACTCGTTATTTTATTGCCTAAAAAAACAAAAAGATCTTAATACCCAACTCAATACTAACGTGAAATTTATTTTATATTACGAAAATTATAAATATTGAAAGATTCGTACAGAAGAAAGTTTTTAAAGAATTATGATTTGTTATTACCTGATTCTCTAAATGCACCAATCTCCCTACCGTGTCGTCACCCTTCGGCAAGGGTGGCAATGCATTTGGAACCCAACCCTTTTGCAGACGGTTTGCAAGTTCCCTTGGCTCCTAAGCGAGATCTGCTGCTCCGCGTGAACTTTGAATACAAAATATTGATACTCAAAGAAGTCAAAAGTCGAAGGCTGGATGGATAGGATGGGAAGGATGGTTAGGGCGGAAAGCAGAGTTCTGGGAAAAATTTCAACAAGTTTGTGAAGAGTAGTAAAGTAGGTGTGTTTGGCTTTTTTTACTATTGTTTACTATATTTTTGGAATATATTTTTATTTTAGTAATTAATTCTTTTCTTACTGGATGTTTCTATCTTTGAGTTATTATTCTACGCTTATTAACATTGATATTTTTTGCTTAAAATATGTAATATTATTTGCACGGTCTTAATTGTTATTTTTTGTTATATTTTATTTGAAGATACCATTAATATCATGCGATATAAAACCCCATTAAGTGTAGTTGAAGTAATTAACAATTTTATTGCAATACATAGATGAATTATTTACGATTTATTACGATTATCCTTATTTTTAAACCTTGAATTTCTTTAGAAAAAGACAAATAATCTGAAAATGGGGAAGGATGGAAAGCAGAGTTCTGGAAAAAAACTGCAACAGTTTTGTGACTATTTGGAATATGTTTTGTATCATGAAATACGAAGATCCCTTCTCCGAGCGCGCGTTTGCTGGTGGAGCGCTGCGTGAACTAGCGTGGCGATCTTTTACATTCAACATATTCGTTAGAATGTAATCGCAAAAGAATGAAAATTACTCAAAAAAATCTTATCAAATATATGACAATATGTATATCATTGGATTCGTCTTTTTACGCTCTTCATGGTAGACGGGAAAATGTATAATTCCATTTGAAAAAGACAAATTTACCTCAAATATCTCGTAAAATACAAGTTATAAAATAGAAATAAATACACGTATCAGTTAGCCCCATTGCCTCATGCACTTCCGTGAAAACTGTATTCCAGTATCTTCAACCTTTCACAAGTTACAGGAGGTGCTAAAGTTACGTGACACACTCTATATATTATAACTGGGAATAATTTTTGTTTTTGCTGAAGTGCGTTTCGGCAATACAAGCGACATCTACGTTGTACTGATGAAGGAAATGAACGAGTTAAGTTTTTTCTTGGTTATTGAGTTTGCGGTCCAATTTAGAATGGTTATATTGTTTTGGGTATTTATCTGCCATTGTTGCTTAGATATTTTTTTGGGGGAAGAGCAGCATTGGAGTTTGGTAAATTTCCATAATATTTATTTTTGGAGTTTTTTTCCTATCTAAGATCTTTTTGTAGTATGTGCAGTTCGTATTTCTTATGTCAGCCTTGTGATTTCCTTTGCAATTCGCACACACCGGAGTTTCGTCCTTCTTGGGGCAAAGCATGGAGTAATGGTTCCCGGGACAGAATGCATAGGTGATGGAGTGGTTACAATTGCTTTTGGTATGACCATAGTCTAGACATCTTTGGCATTGAAGTAGGCCTTTATGCTTTTTGTTCCTTTCGGTTCTTACACGATAATTGCAAATTTCTTGTATAGTTAAAATAGTTTCTATGGGTTTTGAACCGTTGAATTCCGCAGCGATAACTGGAATAGGAAGGCCATCCTTTTGACGTCTGATGGCTCTGATTATTGAACCGTAGCGCTGCTGTAGAACCTTCAAAATTTGCGGTTCTGTTATTGATTGATGAATGTTTTTAAATACGACAGAAATTTGTTTGTTTCATGGATCTTTAAATGAATAGATATTACGATGGGTATGTATCAGATATCTGATTATTTTACGGAAGCCGTTGGGTTATTGGTATTGATCCGAACTTTATTTTTGACGTGTGTGATGAAATAGTTTGTGACGTTAGATGTAAGTTCGACGATAAACTCACGTACTCTGGTAATGTTCGCCACAAAGATCGGAGGAACTTTGGCTGGTTGCGAAGAGTGATCGTCCGTGTTTACATTTAAATATTCGAACCGATGATCTTCAGGGTTAGAATTCAGGTTAGCTAGCTCACTGGATCTGCTCCCTATGGGGACGTACTCTGCTACACTAATTATATTAGGATTCTCGTTAACGTTACTCGAGACTACACTTTTCTTCTTTGTTTCGATGGGGATGTCATTGTCACTGACTGACCTCTTTTTGGTGTTGATGACTGATGATGAAGGTTGCGACTGCGTGCTGGGGTCTGTCGAGGCGGCCTACGATGCGATGCTGTTCGATAAGCGCGGGTGCGGTGATCTCCATTACTTCTTCGTTGGTGATATTCTGCGACACTAAGTAATGCTGCTCATCACTATTGTTGAGAGTGAACAGGGCTTGGCTGATTTTCTGCCCTGTTGAAGATCAAAAGACATACACTTAACACTCGCCTGCTCGAACTACACTACGAGTGCTGTACGGTATCGAATAGACTACCACATTCTGTATATCACTCCTTAATTTCAATCATTGATATACATTTTACACGAAGATAAACAAATGAGACGTTCATCAATACTTGGCTCCATAAATCTTTCCGTACCTTATTCTCAGGTGTTTTATGTTTTCATCATAATTGTTAAACGCCAATCAACAATTAAATGTCATCCGTCTGTTGATAAAGAATGGAAGAAGCATATTTAAATCATATAATTTGTTGAATAAAAATTGTCCTTTCACATTCGCCGGAAACCTAGAATTTACCAAGTGTTTATTATAGTATTAAAATATTTATTAATTAGTTCATGTGATTTTCTTGACTTGGTAAGCAAATTACAATGGATATTTGATGAAATATAATGTCTCGGATATTTATTTAATTGTTGTTGAAATTCTCAATACCAACTATTCTAGTTACATTTATTTTTAAGTTTTATTTCATCTGATATGTACATTCTCTTTCATCGATTTTTCCAACTAGCTTTATTCTTTGTTTTTCAGTTACCTCAAAAAGCGAGAGTTTTTTTAGTTTGCCGTTGAGTGGCCTGAGGGAGTACAAGTGGGAGCAACCGGAGTAAACCTGTTATTTGTTCATTCCTGCGTAATAATCATTGATGTTTTTCAATCTATTCCGTTGTAACTGTGAGTTTTTTGACATTCATTAATGATTTGACACAGTGATCAACCGTCGTAAATCTTGACTTTGTAATTTGCAGGTCTCTTGTCAAATTAATATCTAGTTGCTTGTGGGTAAAAAAAGGAAATCTATGTAATGTTATTACATAAGTTGACCCTGACAAGTTCTCAAAAACAGCGTGTTGAAAGTGCAACGCACGAGCAAGCACGTGTACCAGTGTTAATGATGAAGTTTCTATTTTTTCCTTCTGAATCGAATGACTAATATTTTGTAGCAACCAGAAATGCCCAACACAAAAGAACGATACTGCCTCTTCCAAACCGTCCTTTTCTACTTGGGAAATATCTGCCAAGTTTCAGGGCGATCTTCAATATATTATATTAATATTTAGATATGGAAGATTGAAAAAGAAAGGGTACAGTATATGATAATTAGTGGAGCAAAGTTAACAAAAAAACGCACATTTTGTTTATTTGCGGTATTTTTCTATTTATAAGGTTTTCATTGTTTACTGTACCAAACCAAAATATAAAATATTGCAGAGAATAATTATCAACTTCCTTGTTAAACGTTTATATTTCAAAATGGCACGATTCCTCTTCGTTAGATTTAAGCAATTGTTAAATTTGAATATCTTTAAATGATGATTGTTTCAACTAATTGAAAACTACTGACGCTCGATTACAAAATTTCGAGATTTTAAAATATGTATTAAATTATTATTTAGTAATAAAGAAAGAATCTAGTGGTGCTAACAGCACGCACTTTCTCGCCCGTATTTTCACGCAAAATTACACAAAAAATATTAAGATTTTCGAAAAATTATACATGACCTTTTTTCAAAATCTATCTTTAACGAACAGATTTCATTTACGGAAAAAATCTCTGTCTTTAATATTTTAGTTGTAGGAAGACTGCGCGAAAACTTTGAACGTTTACAATTTTCGAAAAATCAGATTTTTCAACGAACATGAGACCTGCACCATTCTCTTAAACGGCCTTATACTATCCAACTACAATATATTATCAAAAACTATGGAGCCTTTTTTTAAATATTGAAATTATCCTAGGGGCTTCAGGTAAATTACGTCCCAAAATAAAAATCTACGTTTTAAATTCAAGAGGTCGCGACAACAGCCAGATCAATTGCGGAATATAAAGATTGGAGAAAATTGTCTGAACGGTTTAGCCGTTAGCGTTGTTCACGGGCACACAGACAGACACACAGACACACACACAGACGGACGGACGGACGGACGGACGGATGTACAGACAGACATTTCGCCGTTACTCGATTTTTCGGTATCAGGGAACCACAAAACATAGATTCTGGCCACACAAAGTGTTAGAGGATTTTTTCTAAATTTAGCAACTTGATTTATCTACTTTTTCGTTACCGGAGCCATCTAATAAATGTTTTTCTGCTGCAAATTGGCTCATTTGTGCGCAGCCTTACATAACATCTCCGCTTAAAAAGCGGAAAAGGTGTCCAGAATGTACTCGACATCATTTTTTGTGATCAGTGGATTGTGTTCTCTGGAAGAAGGAGAAACTAAAACTCATAAATATTCGAAGGCAGTGAAAATTGAATTCACGCTCATTTCAAACAGATCTTCGAAAACGTCGGAGCATCTTAAAATTGGAGGCCCCTTTTTACGTCAGTAATTCGAAAATTTCAACAACCCGATAGTTTGTCAGTCAGTATCGAACGAAAGCACGTTTCTGATTTCTAACAATAGTGTTCTTGAATGAGTCTCCCTTAGAAGCTTAGAGGCCGTGAATTTGTGAATAAGAGAAGGGGCGATAGAGTTTAGTCACCTAAGTTATGAGATATATATTTCTAGACTAGTTTGTCTTGACCGCTTGCTCTGTTACGTACCAGGCTAACGTTGGAACACTTCGTTTCAAAGCGCCACTGACTGTGTCCAATATTTCCTTCCTCATTCTTGTCCCTTCTTCTCCCATTACACACTGACACTTGTAGCTAAACAACTGCTTTAAGAGTTATATAACAAACATTACTTTTCAAACATTTCTTTTACCTCCGAAAATTTTGATTGAAAAAAGCGCCGGCCTCTCCTGCTTTAAATTGATGAAATGGCGAATAAATTGTTAGTTGTCTGTATTTGGTCACATTCCTTTTGAAAATTAGTTACAATTCGTTCATTCTTTAATTTCATTTCTCTATTTATTACCATTTAAATATATCGTTTCCTCCATTTATTTTGAAATCGATATTATGGAGATGGCTTATCAAACTAGAGAAATGTTTCTTCTCTCCCTCGCCTGTACGTATTTGCTTGTCCGTTTCAACTACATAAACGTTTGTTCCCTGTTGTTTGGAGCATCTACAGCACTGACACAGCGACGACCAACGATCTAGCCTCACCCTCGCCTACCACTTTCCATCGCTTCGGGGGGTGCGGTCACTCATAAATAACGACCACCTGTTTCGAAAAAAGATTTGTAATCGAAAGCACGCGCAAAACAAACGGGGCATCGGCGAAACAAAGAGGTGGGTTTGAGAGGAGAAACGCAAGGACTTCAACCGATCATCCCTTCCCTTCCTCACCCTTGGTCCTCTCCTCCCATCCCACTCCATCCCTCTTGCGACCTCTGACCCCAATTATATCTTTTACCGCACGGACGGCTTTTGTCCGGGTTTCTTGACAAATGACTGACGACCCAGTTTGTACTATCAGTGGTGAATATACCCGTCTTTGCAATTCTCTAGATGTTCTTTGTAAACCAGTAGTGCTTCCAAAGCACTTACTTTCTCGCATTATTTCTTAATGCTCCGGAACATTATACTACTACATAAACAAGGAAACATGTTTTCAACCAGCAACTCTCTTTTGCACACTGAGACCCTAACTCGGATCCTCGGAGTTAACTTGTACTCATACCACTACGCCACACAAGCGCAGTATGGATTGGTAAAAAGGTAAATGCCCGATTCATGTAAACAACCCTCAGCAATCAAAATATTCGTTGGAAACTCCCGAAGCCTATTTCGCGTAAAATTACTTTTATTTATTTATTTATTTTTATTTATTTATTTATTTATTTATTTATTTTACGTCAAAAAAACAGTTAAAAACTGCGTATGACGTGCTATGGGGAAAAGTGAATTGTGTGCACATTTTCAAAATTCTGTGATCCCTACACTAAGTCATATACTACTTAAATTTTGAATTTTTGAAAGGGAGAGAAAAAAAACTCCCATGTAATAAAATCTATTTTCAAGGATAAACAAGCAATAAATTTTGAATTTTGAAAGGGAGAAAAAAAACAAAAAAACTCCCATGTAAAAAAATCTATTTTCAAGGGTAAATAAGCAATAAATTTTGAATTTTGAAAGGGAGAAAAAAAAAACAACAAAAAAACTCCCATGTAATAAAATCTATTTTCAAAGATAAATAAGCAATAAATTTTGGCTTGAAAATTACATCGCACCTACTCATATTTTTGAAAAATTGAGCAAGAACTTTTTAAAACTCCGTGTTTAAGGAACAAATTTTATTAAGGAAAAAATCTCGCCCAAAAAAGAACGCCCAAGAAATTGCGCTTTTTCAATTTTCAAAATATCTGTGATATCAACAGACATGAGACCACCACCATTCTCTTAAGCGTTTTCACGTGAAGCACCCTCAAAAATCAAAATATCCGTTTTAAACTCCCAAAGCCATGCGTTCATTCTGATCGATTGGTGAATATCAATTTTGAAGAAGGTGGCTGAACGATTTAGGTGCTAGCGTTGCCGACAGACAGACGAAGCGGACGTTTGACCGTCAACAGATTTTTCGGTATCAAGAACCAACAAAACATGGATTCTGACTACACGACGAGGTGTCTTAAGAGGACTTTTTCTACATTTAGCAACCGTATTTATCCACTTTTTCGATACTATAGCCCGGCGATAAGAGTTTTTCTGACGAAAATTCGCGCGATTCGTTTTTCCGGCGCACGGTTTCGTAACTTTTTCTTCTTACGAAGTTCCTTCGTAAGGAGAGAAAATAAAAATGTGCGTGACCGAGAGAATTTACTTGTATTCTCGATGGGTTTGAACGGAAAATCTGCAGTTATCATATCACATTTACTGGAAATGATTATTGTCTTTCCTGTTTCCCTTCATTTTATAATTCATTTTCACTCTTTTGCCCCGTTTCCAATTCTGGACCTTTATGTAGCTGTAGAGTGGCAACTACGTGTAACAAATTACTAAAACCCTATGCACTCTGTTCAGCATTAGAATGCTCCTGGTGTAGACAAAGGATCATTGTATTCATCTGCAACTTCCCACTTCATTGGCCGATTGCCTCAGGCTGCTTCTGCGATGGTACACATTGTTCACGAACTGTCAGAAACGCCTGCGGCAACACCAACCTCGCCTGCGATGAGAGTACGGCTGCGATTTCCAGCCGTGAATCGCGAATCCCGTTGCCCAGTCGTCATTTTTGCTGCATTGCAGGTTCGCTCGGGAGCGGTTCAACCACATCGCGTCCGTCAATCTGTCGCCACGTGAGAAAACATAAAACTATACTGTTTTAATACGTGTTAATGGTTTACTTCTCTTAATTGTAAAAGACGGGGGCTCCTACGACTCCCTGGGTGTCTCGTTGGTTAGCGCTCTCGCTTTCCACGGCGCAACCCGGGGTTCCATTCCCGGCCGAGGGAAGTTATACCTGTGCGCTTTCGTTACAAATATATCTATTGCTGTGTGACGATGAGAAAGCTCACCCTAAAGTTATGAAGACCAGTATATACGGTGAAGTGATGTCTTCGTGCTAACCACACGAACCCCTTCGAGAGGAACCCCGAACGGGAGGATGGGTTACCGCTGGTCGGCCATTGCCCGTAGCGGGCTGCCAAAGTACAGGGTGCACCAACGGCATCCGTGATCATCAAATATTAGGTACGCTCAAAATATTAATAACGCTTATTAATAACGCTAATAATAATAACGCTTAAAATATTAAAAGAGACACGCCGATATTGCCGCACGAAGCGAATTCTCTACGACTCACGAAGCCCAACGAACAGTGTTACCGAATGGACGCGAATATTACTGACACTGAATGCGAGAAGTGTCTAAGGTTTCGTTAGATACTCACGAGCTAGTGAAAAATTCAAAAATAAAGAGATTGATTTTTACTTAAAAACAAATGAGCGCGTCAATTAGAGGTCATTAGTTCCGCATGTTTTTCACCCGGAGGTGGCTGTGATCTTCCCCACTGGATGGCGAGATCCGACGCCAGCGGGGTTTTCCCCCAACCACGTATCTCCCACCAGCCGGATACCGCCCCAAACGGGGCAAGTTCTTAGTCCCCGACCGGTCTCCCGGGTGGTAGTGTAGTGTAGTGTGTTAGGGTAAGTGTGTGTGTAAGGGTGAGGATTGGATAAGAAAGAGGAAGGAAAGTTCGCGCGCAGTACATTTGTTACGGTGCTGCTCCGGCATTCATCTGGTATTGATCGGAGACACCACGGAAAACTACCGATCAGAGCAGGCGGCCACTAGAATTCTACTCCAGACAGCGGCTGAATTCGACCTAGCTGACAAGCTAGTGTCGAAAATTCTGCCACCGTGGGGACTCGAATCTAGGATCTCCCGGTCAGAACCACTGCAGTGGCATCAGCTGATGCACTGAGCCACCACTCCCGGTTTAAAAACATGCGTGATTGTGTTATTCCGTCTATTCTTATACTGCGCGTACCAACGTAATTCTTATTATTAGCGCGTCACTGCTTACCCCGCAGCTGACACCATGTAGCATCAAGGCTTCACTGAAGATGCCGATCCCCCTGTCTCATTTTTTTGTCATTGTTCTCTCCTTTTTCTGACGCCTTCCGTTACTGTCATACCTTGCTGTTCCTCTATTACATTTCATAATCCATTTTGTGTTATATCATAAATAAATAATGTTGTGTATCAAGAAGAGACTCGGAATATTGTATTTTGTGTATATTTCGTAACCGAACAGCGCATCTCGTTCACGGACTTGACTTCATACTTGCTCTCGTTCGTATTTTGCGTTTGTATTTTGCAAGTCTGTTCACAGTCTTTACTTGACATACTTACTCTCGTTCGTATTTTGCATCGTGTTTCGTAACGAGACAGGTGGCGACGTCGGGCCATTCTCATTGCAACTAAACCCTTCGTTTCGCCGGTGTTCTGAGGGAATTGGTTTCATTTTCGTAAGAGTACGTTTCCAGTTCCTGAAAGCGAAACGGTAGCTTACTATGAAAATTTGCCCTTTCACATTTACAAATTACTTTTTCGGAAGATCCTTGTTGAATGAAAATGACTTGCTCTGATAGAATCGCTAGTAATGAGGAAAAGAATGTGGGATAGGAAAGTTATAATGTTGAAATGCATATGTCAGTGCAAACAGTAAATGTGTTATAGTGTTTTCCATATGTGTCATTTTACTAAGATTCCCACCGGGAACGGTGATTCACATATCACTTGTATATTGCAAACTTTTTACTCCACTGCTTAACATTCCATCAAGCAAACAACTTTTAATTTCTTTGTACTTTACCGTTGGGTTGATCACTGTATTTCAGGCATTTATTAAGAAAGGTGGCAAAGAGAAGAATCCAAGTTGGACTTCATTCTCTCATCAAAACCATTGTTGTGGATTTTCCGTGAAAGTATCTTCTAAATCTACAATGTTAAAATATCGCCGTACATATGATTGCATTGTCTTTTACACAAGTTAAAAAATAAATAATTAAGGATAGATCTCTCAGTTTCTAATTAATTGTGACTATTAATGTAGTAAAAATTTGCGTCTTGAAAATATTATAAAGGTAGTTTTAATTATGTTGATTAATTTAGCCGCTGACATAGAGACTGATTTCAGTCGCAGTTTCATTTGTTCAATGTTTCATACAGAAGCTCTCGCAACGGACGAGTGGTAAAAGTAATATAACTCCTGGTTTTGTATCTGTTGCTTAAATAAAAACAGTCGCTGATTGGAAATCTAGAACTTAGTGTTGAAAACATTTTTGTTTCTCGCCGTTACGTAAGTATTAAAGAACTAGTGATGCTAAAACAGCACGTACTTTCTCGCCCGTTTTCCCTTTCTTGTCCGTCCGTCTGTGAACAACGCTAGCCGCTAAACCGTTCAGCCGAATTTCTTCCAAATTGATATTTCCCCATCTATCTGGCTACTGTCGCGGCTCCATAAATTTGAAACCGATATTTCAATTTTGGGGGTACTTTACATGAAGACACTTGGACATTTTCCAAATTTTAAAAAAAATGGCTTCAACGTTTATGATTAATGTTTTTTGTTGGATAATGTGAAGGACGTTTACGAGAATGGTGCAAGTCTCATGTTCGTTGAAAATCTTGATTTTTTGAAAATTGCAAGTTCAAATTTTTTCGGAGTCTTCCTACAACTAAATTATAAAATATTTAGATTTTTCCCCATAATGAAATATGTTCCATGAAGATAGAAATAATTTCATCTATAATTTTTCGAAAATATAAATACATTCCTCAAAATGTTTCGCGAAAACACGGACAAAAAAGTACGCACTGTTTGAGCACCACTAGTTTCGGTATCAAAACATGGATTCTGGCTACACGAAGTGATAGAGGACATTTTTCTTAATTTAGCAACTGAATTTATATATTTCTTCGTTACCACGGCTAAATGAAAGAGTTTTCTGCTGAAAATTTGCCATTTTTTCGCACAGCATTACATAAATTTCTCTCTATTCCGTAGCGGGAAAGTAAAAATGAATGTAATCGTGTGGCGAAAATTGGCAATTTTTCGACAGAAAAGCTCTTATTATCGTGGCCAGGTGACGCAGAAGTGGATAAATCTTGTTCCTCGAAATTACTACCTGCAACACGTTAAGTATTCGGAATCCGTGTGTTGTGAATCCTTGATACCGAAAAATCGATTGATGGAAAAACGTCTGTCTGTAGTTAACTTTAGCGCCTCAACAATTAACACGGAGTACATACAACAATAAGACGGAGACATTAAGCCTCAACAATATTTTCAAACTTTTTTCATAAATTGGATCAATTCGTTATTAAATTTTATTCTCTGTCTAAGCGTCACATTTTTAAAAATGGCTAGTCTGTTTTGTTGAAACCTCTGAAATTTCGAGTATTGCAAAAGTTCACACTTCTTTGGCGTCTTCCTGCAAACTGGAACAGTATTCAATATCGATATTTCCGTTATAAAATATATTATTAAAAGACATATCAAAATAAGGTGATATAAACTTCCGGAACACATCAGTAGTTTTGCCGTAAGTTAAGTAGTTAAGTAGTGCCGTAGTTAGATTAAGGCGAGAAAATGTGCTTGTTTTGGCACCACTGATTACATATGAAACGTCATTTTTTAACTGATGAAAGAATCGAATTTCCAGTTGTTTAAGATACGTTCAATTGAAAAAATGTTTTTATGTTATCCGATCGACCCACTAGGATGTTTATTTACGTGCCCTGCGTCGGTGATATGGATTTTTATTACAGGCCTGTAATAAAGTAGCTATCTATTGTCAAGATAAATAACAGTCAAACATTATTTTATTGAAACATGAAGGAATATACATAGAAACACACTTATACTTAATACTTTATTGTTGAAAATAACATATTAACTCGTAATATTTTTCCAGTAACAAAGTGCGTTCGCTACAAAATAAGCTAATACCTCTTCGCATACGCTCTTGACATTTCTTACTCTACGCCACTCCTTCAAAATTTCATATTCTTTACGATACATATGTTTAGATTTACTGTGTACTAAACTTCTCCAGATTTCACAGCCTTACTTTTATTACTTTCAGGAATATCTCCTATTTTTTCGCAACTGAGAGCGATTGTCAAATATACCCTCCAAGGCTTCCAATGTACTGCTGAAATGAATATAATACCATTACGCCTACTTCTAGAAGAGAATAAGCTCAGTTTGTTGTAAAGGTGATTAGATAAGAGAAAATACAGTGTCTGAAAGTTCATTATGTGGTCGTTAGTAATTATACACTCGCGCTAACGCGCTTGTGAATAATTAACTAAATTGCTCATAATGGTCAATTTCAGCCACTTACAAAATCCAATACTATTATAACACATTTAGGTGTGAACGGGACTTGATGGAAATATTGCAACGTAGAACTCTGAATCGGCTTTGGAATCAATCCTCCCGCAACTGCGTCCCGACCCCGCCCCGTCCCAGTCCCCACCTTGCCTCTGCCCCGACAAACCCCGCCCCGCACCACCCCTGTAACGTTACGTATACGTTTACGTGTTATTAAACATATGTTTATTGATTTTGTTTGTAAACAAATTTGGAACAACTGTTCATATGTTTTAGAGTTACGATAGCAACAGGAAAGTTGATGTAAGAAATAGATAGTCAGGCATACAATTTTTGTGAATTAGAGAAAGTGTCAAAGAAACGTTACAGAATAAAATTGGTGGCAGTAGCGAGATGTAACAGAGCGTTACACCCCGAAACCGCCACCTCATCGCCTCGCCCCCCCCCCCCCGACCGGGAGCTCAGGGCATCAACTGATGTCACTGCAGCGCCTCTTACCGGGAGGTCCTAGGTTCGAGTCCCGACGGTGGCAGGAATTTCGACACCAGCTTTTCAGCTAGGTCGAATTCAGACGCTGTCTGGAGGAGAATTCTAGCGGCCGGCTGCTCTGATCGGTAGTTTTCCGTGGTTTCTCCGATCAACACCAGGCGAATGCCGGAGCAGCACCCTACCAACCGCGCGCGATCTTTCCTTTCTCTTCCTTGTCCAATCCTCTCCCTTTACACACACACTTACACTAACATGCACTACACTACTACATATTCCGGGAGACCGGTCGGGAGCTTGTCTCGGCTGGGGCGGTGCCCCGTTGGTGGGAGAGTCCTGGTTAGGGGGAAACCCCACTAGCCGACGGTAGCGCCGGATCTCGCCATCCAGCGGGGGAAGGTCACCGCCATCTCCCGAGAAAAAACATGCAGTACACTAACGGGACTAATGACCAAAGCAGTTGACGTGCCCGGAAACACGAAAAAATCAATCAATCAATCACCTCGCCCCCGCCCATCCCCCTCCCTTACCACCCCGCCCCTCTCACCCTGCCCCTGCGCCCCCTCCCGCTCGTGCACAGCCGCCCGCAGCCGTCCGCGCGCACCATCAGGCGAGAGGGCTGGAAGGCCCACTGTCGCGCCCGCCCTCGCGCCCAATGCTATCAGAGTCATATGAAGCTTTTCGCGTCATGCAGCACGTCGACCAACGGTGCTGCGGCC
>BLKR01009981.1:0-75608 GCA_011170035.1 Teleogryllus occipitalis
ACTTATGAATTTCCCACCACCTGTAAAGAAGTCCGTCTAGTTTATGGGTGAGTGCCAGAATTCTAACTACTTCTAGTGAAGTAGCTGCAGAATCTCTGCACATAGGAGCTGAAAAAGAAGTAGAATTGACAAGCAGCGAGACATATCAGTGACTGGTGGTACATGGATAACCAGAGGACATAGTTCACTGCATGGTGTGTGTGCACTGTTATTGGTGCTTAAAGTGGTAAAGTGATTGACACACACATATCCTTTCATCAAGTTGTGAGAGATGTGAACAAAAGAAAAATAAGGATACAATAGAGTATCAAAAATGGGGGGAAAATCATGAAGAAGAATGTAATAAAAATCATTCAGGAAGTGCAGGAAATATGGAAGTAGAAGGTATGAAAATTACTTTTTACAGAAGGGTATAAAAACATGTCTCAAAAGTATGTCAACTACATTGGTGATGAAAACACAAAAAGTTTCAAAGTTGTGTCAGATAGCGATTCATATGGCTCAGAAATTAAAGTAGAAAAGAAAGAATGTGTAGGCCATGTACAAAAAAGAATGGGTACACAACTCAAAAAATTGAAAGAGACCATGAAAGGTGAAAAGTTGAGTGATGGTAGTAAACCATTTGGTGGAAAGAATAGATAAAAGATTCTGTAATAAACACACTGACAATTTATTATGGAAATGCTATCAGGGCTCACTGTACATCTGTAGATGAAATCAAATGGCATTTGAGCTATTCGGTATCATAAAATATCATGACACAACCAATGCATTATTTATGCCCAAAAATTTCTGAATCTTGGTGCCCATATCAAAAAGCTGTCCTTAATGGTACTGTTGAGAGCGACTACCTTTAAAAATTACATTCCTCCTGCAATAATGCAAGCAATAAAACCGGTCTTCAAAAATTTAGTGCCAACACAATTATTGAAAAAGTGTTTTGGTGGTTTCACTATGAACAACAATGAATCCTTCAATTCCAAAATTTGGAAGGTTTGTCCAGACTGGATTTGTTGGCAAAACAACTGTTTAACTATTTGTAAATGATGCCATAATAAGTTTAAATGATGGAATAAAGGCCAGAATTGTATTTGGCGGTCCAAGAGGAGGATGACAAAGGCATACATTCTGCAAATAAAAGGGCATTAGATGCAATCAAGGTAGTCAGAAAATGCAGAGATTGAGACTGGAACAGGAAGCAAGAAAGAATCAGAAGGGGGTTCTGTTTACGTAACAGGAGCATTCTGATGTGAGGTAGACACACGTTGAACTTTTAACTTCATTTCAGTAAGTCTGATTTTTTGAAATGGTTTCCTTGATAACTCAAGAAATAATTAAGTTACATGAATGAAATTTGCAGACAGATGCACTTCTGTTATATGAACAACATTCACTAGAATCTTTGCTCTGTCATCATTAGAATGTTTAAAAAAAAAAATATTATATACAATTTTTTTTTGTAAAAAAATTAATTGTAAATGGAAATAATTAATAAGAAAAAAAGATTCTCTCTTTATAGAAGTTAAAAATTCTAGTGAATGTTGTAGATTGAGTCTTACCAACATATGAATGTAAAAATCAAGTTGTAATTCCACAAATGAAGAAAGTTATCAAGTTAACCCTTTCCAACAACAAAGTGTACAATCTAATGTTTAACATTTTTTCTATAATTCTTTAAGCAATTTTGTAATAACGAATGGTGCAATACAATGAACAATTCATCAACATTAAACACAAAAAATTTTGTTTCATAAGAATTTATAGACTTCAAGAAAAGAAATGTTATTTCACTAAAAATAGAGTAGGCAAAGGTGTACCTCCCCCTTAACTGAAAATCTTACATGTTTGGAAACTCCACATTTGCTTAAGAATCACATTTAAAGTTCACTGCCTTTTCCTGAAATCAATCAGGAGGCACAACCACTTCAATTCTGAATGTATCTCAAGGCAACTGAAATTTCCAGACAAATGAAGAAATATCTGAAAGAAAAACATTCCATTTCTGTGTTCAAAGATACTAAATGTAATGAAATCAAGGCTCTTCTTTAGTTCACTTTTTAAATTTAATGGAAGATTGTTACCAAGATCATAAAGAAGTGAAAAGACTAAAAACTAAATTATGAATTGTCTGACTAAATTCGGTATATTATTGTTGTTCTCCTCTGAAATCTTCCAACACCATTCAGGTAGCTTGAGAACCTCTTATACTTTAATATACATGATTGCAAATTATCTCAGCAACTGCACCCTGGGTTTATATATTAATTTCACATAAATATCCAATATTTTCTAAAAGGTATTGTGAAATCACAAACACACATGTCACACAATAGGGTATTATTTAATTATAGATTTGACTGTAAGTCATTTTTAAATTACATTTGATTTTTTTTTGAGTTTTTTAATAACAAACATAAGTTTTGTGTTGTTCTCTTTCTTTTCTTGAAATGTTACATTACAAACATATTTGTAAACACGTTTTGTTATAAAAATATTTGAATATTTTTCAAAAAAAGTTTTCAAATATTTTTGTCATTTTTACATCCCAAGACAATAGGGAAAGAATAAAAGGAACTGTGTTTATGTCTGACATTAAAAAAATTGAATGTAATATAATAATATTTTATTTCATATTATTAATGTAACACTGGTCAATGGTGGCCATGTCCTTGGGATTTCATTAATATTTTTCTGTTATTTGAGTGATGAATTCAAAATGTGTTGTACTCACAATTTATATCTCTGCAATTTCTATGATTATGATATTGCAGTGAAACCAAGGGGTCATTTGCCAGAAGGCAATACTCAAAAAACTTGAGGCAATATAGTGTTTTGCAAAAATTCTCTTTCAAAAATTACCCAAAACAAAGTTATTGGGAATAGAAAAAATGCATATACGTAATAACAGGGGCAATTTTGTCAGTTTGCAAGTGGAATGTAATAACTTTTTTCACTACAATGCACCGTTTTCGATGGGTTTGCGAAAAACAATCTTTCTACAATCATATAAAAATTAAGGAATTTATATGTACTGTGAAATTAGTCTTCTCTTAAGGCTTTACATCACCATTGCTATATTTAATACTTTTTAGTTGTGACATTCAAAAGGCATTCAAAGGCAGACACACATTATTTAACAGAACATGAACCCTTTATTAGGCTTGTTTAATCTTTGGAAGTGAGTGAATAGGATCGTGTAGGTGGATGGTTGTGGTAACATCAATAACCAGATTTCTCACTCCAGCAACCAAGTGAATTCAGTCCAACCACAGAGAGACTCTTTCTACTATAAAACCATAATCACATCAGAAACTTGTCCATGGTGGAGCACTTCCCACCTAAATCTACAACGCAAGTGTCAGACAACACTGTACACATGCAAATTTCCATTATAGTGTAATAAAGCCACCCCAGTTGGCAAACCATGTCTCTTCGATTTGATGATTCGTATTCATTCCATTTTCTGCCCATCTTAACAGTTCTGTGCGTCTCACAAAATTTAGTAAGCAGAGGCCTCTCATGGTTGGAAATGAGGAGTATGTTACTTGTAAATTACCACAGCCTTTCATTTCTATGCTGGTGGTAAGGAGCATTTCCATTGCTACTAAGTTTCAATTTCACACAAATAAAATTAGTCCCCCTGCAATTATTCGGCTGCCTTCTATACATGAAGGAGACAACAAAAGATGGCATATCTGCATTTCACATATCTTATAGTAGCAATGTTTCACAAATGCTTGCAATTCACTGATGAGTTAGCTTGAATTTATCCCACTCACAGACTTTCCATTTTATTTTAATAGCACAAATCAAAATGCTGAAATGAACATTTTTTCACCCCACCCGCCATAAACTTTCTGGTTTAACAAAGCAATGTTTGTGACCATTCTGTTTCCTCCTTTGAGACAACCTTAGAAACCATTAGAACCCATTTGTTGATATATGGCCCAAAACCAATATTATAAAATTATAAAATTTTTATGTAATTTTAATGTAATATGTAGCTAGTATGTTTTGTTAAACTGATATTTTACTGTAATCACTATTCACAATCTCAGAATTTCATCTTGTTTTTATTGTCACACTATTAGAATAAAATTTGGAAGTTGTTTCATGATTCTTATTTCTGATGATAAAGAAACTCATTAAAGAGAGAGAATTGTTATAAATGAGAGACCTACAAAAAATACATGTTTTTGATTGTTCTTGCAAAGATCCACAACTCCCATTTCCTTGAGCGCCAGTCTCCGACACTGTCTTAAACTGGCAAAATACCCCTAGACAAATTTTTTAAACTCAGCATTCATAGCAGATCAGTTTTGCTAATTCAAGAACATTATTACTGTTACAATTATCTTTTGCTGACTTTATGGACAGTCTGAAGGAGGTCTGATTGCTTTGCTGAATGTTTTCGGTATTTGTATGGAAGACTTGAATGTTTGAATATGCAGCAATAAGCAGAAAGTTGACATTGTGATTGTGATCTTTTGACCTCCTTTACTCAACCAGACTTTTTAGGTATTTATTTCTATGCAAACGTTTTGAATTCTACATGCAAATCCTTTAACTTCTTTATCAGACACATGCAAGATATCAGTTCTTTTAAGAAAACGAAACTTTTGAAACCACTATCTTGGAAAAATATTAAAAAGTAAATAGCAAATGAGAGGAATGAAGTTGATCCCCAAAATTAAATTAGTCTCAATTTCTTGAAGCTAGGAGAGTAAACAAAGACATAAAATGCAAAACGCAAGATGTAGTAGCAATCATGTGGGAAGTATTCATCTGATGAAGTCTGCTTTCCCCATTTCCATATTCCCTTGATGAATTTAATTAATCACGTTTAATTTTTTTAACTATTTAAATATTTTCATAGAATTGTGAATAAAATTTCTAAAACTAAGAGGCACTCATGCTTACCTTTGAATTTACTGGTCTTCCATTTTCAATCTTTTCCTACGGTCATCAGTGCGTGGATCAGCTGCCATAACCTTCATTCTGATACCACAAACTTCCTGCCCGTGGAGTGTCTACAAAAGCAAATTAATTTGATGTCAAATTTCCCTCAAATGTACATAGAACTTTAAGTGGGCATACTCAATCCATACTTGAGTTTGAATTTGTTTAGATGTTTATCTAATGAAATAGTTTAGTTGAATTGATTATCCAAAAGTACTGGAAGGATAGTAAGTCACAACATACAGTGAATTGTTTAAAAACAGAAATCTCGCCAAGCCTTACCCTCCTGAGTATGTTTTTCAGATGTCTTTTATATTAAATTTTAATCTAAAGCTAAAAAGTTAAGGTAATGTTATTGATAATAATATTGTTAATGTTAAGTTAGGTAAAGTTATTGAACTTAGTGCATCAGGTTGTACGCAGGATTCTAGTCTTCAGGTCCCACACTACTGCCTGGACAGTTCAACTGATTTTCTTATGAAAGATATCATCACAATGGTCATCTCCCTGGGCACCAAGGTCAATTAAAAACAGTTATTAAATTATATTTTCGTGCTAATACAGTTCTTGTTACAGTAAAACCCTTCTTTTACACTTCATAGAATCATAGGGAAAAGAGTGTAAATTGCGGGATGTGCAAATAAGGGGAAATAATTTTTTTTCCTTGAAAACTATGAGCATAAAGAATTTAGACACATCCCAATAATATGCATTACAATATGCAGAATTAGATGCATAAGAAACAATATTACAAGGTCAAATAGAAATTGACCGAAACGTGGGACATCAGGAATCGCAGGCATATTTACACTGAAACGTAGTGAATTTGAAATGCCTCAACAACACATCCATGAATTTTCGCCATCCACTAATGGAAGTCATTGACAAACCAACAAAGTACTCAATGTTGGCTGAAGGGAGTGCAATGGTATTTCTACTGTTAGAAAATAATGTGAAGTTAACACATTTCCCAACTCAATGAAAAGTTCATTTTCGGCAGTTCGAAATGATTTCCAACTAGTGTATCTGATAATTTTTTTGATTTCAGAAATGATACGAAGTGGCTTCACAAAACAAGTTTAGTAAAAAATGTATAGAGAATCCCATACTTTGAGCTAGTAAATGGGAAAAAATTACGTTTATTTTAGAATGAGAAAGGGTGAAATTGAGAAGGAGGATCATACACAATAAACAAATGATTGTGAGGCAGTGGCGAATCCTGAACATTATATCAAGTATACCGCACTTTATGGAAGCTACATTTACCATCGTCTTTTATTTTGAGCTTTTCTGAAATCCCAATTCTATGACATTCTGTCCTTAATAATTGTTTTAAAAGACAATTACACAAACCACTAATTCTTAGATCATTAACACACTCCATTTCCACAAAAACTTGAGAAAAGCGTAACTTACGGACGACCAAAGGAGGACTTTTCACAGCAATATTTTGCAGTGCATACTGACCGTCCAGACATGCCCTTTTTAGGTTATTACGGCTGTCATGCGGTGCCTTCGCCTGTGCTAGTGAATGCTCTGGACAGCATTACGAACTATTTGAAACATCTCACTCTTACTCATTTCATAGTGCTTACAGATGCGGAAGACTGACGCTCTCAGGTAGCAAAACAAGAGTAATTTTTTTGCATCTGTTTTAGAGACTTCAAAATCTCAATAACTTTTTAGAGGATTATTAAACTTATTAAATATTTATTATACACTTCGAATTACTAGGCATACCGGCTGTATACGCGATGTATCGGAGAATTCGCCACTGTCGTGAGGCTACCTCACGTTCTTCTAGCAAAGCACAGTGGACTTTAAATCGCTTTCATGTCAAGAAATGAAAAGGAAGACGTCAATTAGCCTAGCTGCTAAATAATAATTTTCATTGTATTTGAATCTTCTAGCCTTCATGTAACATTTCATAAAACTCTTAGTGATATCCCACCAATTCAATGGTTGGGCAGTGACTGTGCATGTTGTGCGCGATTTTAAGAAGGAAATTCACAATGGAGAAAATTTGCAGCAATTACAATTAAGATAGTACAGTTTGTTGTTTCACAAATGAATAACGATCATGTTCACATTTGTAATCTAAAACTATCAATAACAGTTACTGAATACAATTTGTATATAAACTGTAACTAAACTCGTATTGCAAATAAAAACCTAAAAATATATCTAAAGAAAAATCTGGAAGTTAGAAAATCTTTTAAGGATTCTTTTAAGATTACCATACCTGAATGGCATTTTCTGCAGACTCCTTACTGGCATACTTGGCATAGCCACAGTTCTTTCCATTCAGCATGTAGACGTCAATCAAATTTCCAAATCTCCCAAAGACATCTCGTAATGCATATGCAGGTGGTGGTCCCGGATTACAAACAATAAATAACCTAAACAGACAAATTTGTACAATCATGTTATGTCAAGTTTCCCTAATATCCAACAGTGTCACAGAATCAGAAAATATGAATAACCTCAGAGAATACCAAAAACAGATAGTTTATTTTGATAAATATTTTTATGAATAACTACTGTGAGTATCTGCGTATTCTACCATGACATGACATTGTTTCAAATTCATGGATATTTTTCTACGTTGAACCGTGTTTAGAAAAGTAACAATGAATAATTTAGAGAAGTGCTTGCATATTTACAATGAATACGGTCGCAGTGTTGCATCATGTCATTAAAGTACTGTGAATAGCTGCAGCAAAGGCGGTCCACATTATGCGCTTGTGTGTTTGGCAACAGTGCACCATGTGCTTGGTAGCTGTCAATCCTTTTCCATCTCCATTATATAAAACTCCCCAGCTCCCCATCTACTAAAGCAAGCTCCCCGAAACTTAAATCATGCACATATCCCTATTGACTTATTCACCTTTCTGCAGTTTCTGCATCCATAGAAGCCAGGGGCTGAGGAGAAGGCAGTTTTACAGAGCAATACGATGGATCGTAAGCATCTCTTCCTGGGACATTACCCACATTTGCACCAGCACCATCTGGAAAAATTTTCAACAGCTTCAAATTTCTACATAACACACACAAATATTGCAAAGTTCCATTCATGTTTCTCAGGGGACCAATGAGAAAATGTAGAAGTGGAAAAATAAAATAACAGAAAATAAATAAATAACAAATTGAGCAAAAATAATCTTTATATTAGAAAGATACACATAACAATTTCAAGAAAGGAAGTTTTTGAAAAAGAGTCTGATCTTACTGTTTACATTTCTCCACCCTTAAAATATACATTTCTCTGTAAAAACCTGACAAATGCTCCTAAAATAATTTACAATTCTTGATTCCAGCGAATTTTGTATTTCGTACATATATGCCAGATTTCTAAGATGCAATGTTGGCAAATGTTATGCGATGCCATACTGGGTGTCATTAGTAGAGGTCTGCATTCCGGTGAAAACCAGCAGTCTCGCAAGGCTCTGCGCCAATGCTCGGTGGAAGTGGGGACCTTGCTCGAAGGAAAGGAGATCCTGGATTAACAGACATTTCGACCCACCATCTTTTAGTTCTGGATTATCTGCAGAGCAGTCAAGCATCGCCGAACGCTTCAACGCTGTCGGATGCTCGGTAGCTCTGATGCTCAAAGACAGTACGGGATTGAAAATTGCAGCGCGTAGTGATCACAAAACTATTTCAATTAATTGTAATTAATTAATATCTAAAGAAAATACAATATCAATTAAACTATTAATTGGTTGAAAAATACCAATTTATCGATTAATTGGAAATAATTTTAGAGACAAAACAATACAATTCTTGAAAGAATTTAAGGCAAACACACAATCTGAAAAGAAATTAAAAACCAGATATATCAATACAATGGAATAAAAATAAAAAACCCACATAATTTTCATTAATTCTTTTTACATTGCAAGTTATTAAACAATGTTGAAAAAGAAGGTTTACTAATTGGAATCTCTAATAATGTAAATATGAACCTGCAGTATGTTTTCAAATAAGCAAAGAAAATACTATACAAGGCAAAAAGTTTACATTGCGGAATTAGATATAAAAACACAAAAATATTAAGTGAAAATAATTTGTTCCGTACCAATTGTAATGGTATTTATGTTTCTTGCAAATCTGAATACAAGGTATACAGTAAAACTTCACTTACACGTTTTTCAGGGGACCGAAGAAAAAAAATGTTTAAGTGAGAAAAACACATAACTGAAATTGAATTTTATGAGCAAAACAAAATCTCTATTTTTACTCTACTGTTTTATTAGAAAACTTACTACCAAAAAAGAAGATTTTAATATGTAGTTTAAATGATTACTTATGAAAAAAGTCTGTTATCTTGGTCTGTTTAACATTATAAGCCCCCAAGGTATACACTTTCCCCTCCAAACGTGATAGCTGTCCCATCACCTCATCTGCGACACTGTGTTGCATAACAAACTTTTTAACAGTTTCTAATGCTGCAACGGCTTCACTGAAACCTACTACATTTATTTCACTATCATCCACTTCATCATCACTGTCTTCATCAATCTCTTCGTTGATTTCACTCACAATGTCCTCAATGGACCTTAGTTCAGATGTAACCACATCTTTATCTACATCCACAAATTCTGTGAAGTCCGCTTGATTGATGGGTAAATCTCCCAAAGCTAACTCCATTTCTACATCATCTTCGGGGCTGCCAAATCCAGCTTTCCGGAAACAGTTCCTGATGGTAGATTCTTCAACTTTCTGCCATGACGAGGAGATAAAACGCATAGCCTATGAGAAAAAAAAGGAGTGTTCCTGATTATAAAAACTAAAAATTCTACCTCACTGACCATAAAACTAAAAATTTTACCTGTAATACATTTATTTTAGTCGAACTCCTGTTTCCGTTGTCGATGTAGCGGATGGCCTGTTGCACCAACATTTTTCGGTAGTGCAACTTTAAGTTTCGGATAATCCCTAGATCCATGGGTTGCAACTCGCTGGTGCAGTTCGAGGGGGAAAAATTGCACCTTGATGTTCCGTAGATATGAGGTGTCTGGTGGATGTGCTGGACACTTGTCTACAAATAATAGTATTTTTCGCCCTCTGATACCCATTCTGGCATCTAAAGCCCGCAACCAATCTTCAAAGATTTTCGTGGTCATCCACGAATTTTTATTGTGTTCATATTTGGTGGGCAGTGTTTTAATGTGTTTGAAGCATCGCGGCTTCGCAAATTTCCCGATCATGACCGGTGGCAATTTTTCTGTCCCATCACTGTTAGCACATAAAAGCACAGTTACACGGTCTTTGCTCTTCTTACCCCCGTGACAATTTTCTCCCTTGAACGCCATCGTCTTTTCAGGCATTGGGGAATAGAAGAGCCCCGTCTCGTCGGCGTTAAAAATATCTTTGGGGGCATATTGCTCCACCAGTTCTTGAAGAGGTCCCGACTTCCATGCCGACACGACATCTGCATCAACATTTCTGCTTTTGCCGCACATACTTTTGCACCAGATTCCGTGTCGCAGCTTGAATTTATGAAGCCAGCCAGATGAAGCTTGGAAATTTTCTAAACCAAGCCGCAGTCCAATTTCAGTCGCTTTCTCGCACAATAAGGGGCCGCTTATTGGTATACCTTCAGCACGATGCTGCTGAAACCACTGTAGCAATGCATCTTCCAAATTTTCATATTTTCCTCCTTGAATTCGCATTCTCTTGCTACTAGACACCCCAAACACACGTGCCTTGTCCTCGATTTTTTCCCCCTTAGAAATGATGGAATTCAGCGTGGATGCCGGTATTCCCAGTTCTTTAGCAATTTCTACTTTCTTTTTATTTCCACTCTCCCTAACAGCTTTTAAAATTTTTACTTTCTCTGATATTGAAAGGGGTTGCCTTTTCCTACCACTCATTTTCGTGTAATATCGCGGACGCAAAACCAGAAAGAAGACGAACTCCGACAGTACAACAAACGCGAGATGAAGGCGCGACCTGAGCGACACGAAGACTATTCGCAAATCCCAGCCAAGAACTGCAGATTGCAGAACAGAAAGGATGATACTGTTGAACTTGTGTGACTCAGTTTCACTACGGAAATGAAGGCCGTGACCTGCGTGGGCTACAACTGGCGATGAAGACCCACGGCTGCTTGCTTTGCTTTCAAGCTTCATGTTACTTGAGATAACGCGGATCAAAGCACGGTGATCTAATACGTGGGCAACAGGAAGCGCACGACAGCCACAGCTCCACCGTCTGGCGACACCCGCCGCGCCTCGCGGAGAGGAATCCGTTTCATTGGCCGCTTGCGCCATCCGCTACCGAAAGAAACTCGTGTTATTACGGCGAGCCAAAGGCACCTTTGGAGACTGGGACAGTCAATGCACAAACATTCTCATTTATTGGTCATCTATGTCATTACTCTCTCCTGGGGACACCTTTGACCTTCCCTCGGAGCTAGCTGTCGCCTCCTGAGATCCTCAGAGAGCTCCCATGCGCATACGACTGAAAGTTTTCGTTTTGGAAGTCCCGCTTCTGGAGGTGGGCCGGGAGCCGACTTTCGCTACCACCCGCGGGCTCGCGCGGTCTTGACCCCTCAGCTAGGCCGAGTCGAGCTTCTATATTACAAGTTTCATTAACGGGAAGTGGCCTCAGAGGGCAAGAGTCAGCTCCGCGGGAGCGCTCTGGAGCGTGTCGACTCGAGCAAAATTCCGGGCACGACGCAGATCGTCCAGCGCCTCTGCGGGATCATTTGAACGTTATACGGCCTTAAAGGGACTTTTATTTTGAACGTATAAGTGTGAAAAACGTATAAACGTAAAACGTATATCTGAAATAATTTTGCATGGGAATTATAGGAATTTATTCGGGACCTAACAAAAAAAAACGTATAACCGTGAAAAACGTATAAGTGGGAAACATATAAACAGAGTTTCACTGTATTTATTAAACACAATGAATATTTGTTCATAATTTCGTAGGTATATAATAATATGCTATGGGTATATGCTAAATAAAATTGAGGTGGGTACTATTTTTCCTTGTGTGAAAATGTCTTGTCATAAGCAGGAAAAGTAAACAAAAATACAAAATTGGAAGGGAAAGGCACTAATATATTTCATTGCACGTGTATCTAAATTCAACAGAACGTTTGTATGTATTATGAATGTGGCGGAAAATTAATGATTTTGTAACTTTAGTGGGCAATACAAAAATGCCCAATATTCCCATTTAGTATAAGCCTAGTAATCACAAAAACAAATGTTCTAATTGCCTTTCATGTTCATAACAGGCATATGAAAGAGACCTAACATGTAATTCTTTGTATTAATAGAGCCTTCCTTCCCTTCCATTACTTTTCTGGATTGGTTCTGGGACGGTGAGATATCAATGTTGGAAGCTGAGGTTATAGACTTGCCCGATAGAAAGGGAGCGATATGTTTGCGTCGCGAATCTGATCCAGTCACCTTCAATCTACCACTTCTTTTCTTTGTGTGAAGTGAGAAAAAAGTGAGCTGTTGGGTCTCTAAAAATATAGAATATGAAATTCAAACACAAGTCACATCCTCTGTGTAAAATTAGACAAAAGATAGAGATACAATACCCATCGACTAGGATTAGCAAGTCAAAATGACTGAAACACAAATGGTTGTTTATTTTAAAAACAAATCAATACTTTCTTTTCCTGGAAATTAGCATCCGATATTTACTCTGACATGGCAGACGAATCTTGCAAGGCACAGTTCGCTGGATCGGGGTCTGTAGGTAATCAACAACCGACTGAGATCTGGTGAACTCCGCCGGTCAGCGGCGATCGCGAGTCCCCAACTGGCTGCAAAGGATGGTCGATTGCATGGTCTCGAGAGAAAGGGAGGCGAGCAAATGCTGAACAGTGGAAATCAAGGAGAATGCAGACCTCTAGTCATTAGCACTCCTATCCTAAGCATGACATAACCACATATGTAAAAGTAAAATTCATATCCAAATAGTACAAATGGGATGTATAAAAATTTAATAGGAACTTATTAATTAAAACATAAATATAAAAAACATAAGTGTAAAACATGTAAATGGAGTCTTATTGTTCATTCACATGCTTTATTGAAGTTTTAGCAGATACACATCTTGTTTCAACTAAGATCATCACTTAGAGGCAATAATATAACTAGTGAATATCATACATCCATGATTCATCAAAGCAAAACATGCACTTCTTTCTGCATTTCAATATAAATCAATCACAAACGACTGAAAAATAAAATAAAATTGTTCATCCTAATGCTCCAGAATTTATACTTCTATACTTTTCACAGACTTTAAAATAGCAGAAATATATATTTTCTAAACGCGAAAAAGGAATGGATGTTGAGTTAGATGCCATTACCAAGAAATCTAGCCAAAATGTAGAAATATATAATAAAGATTCCTTACTTTGCATACCTGGTGCAAGGCCAGCGGCTTGGATTAGAGATGTGGCCTGAGCGATGGTTTCTGCAAGAGACGCTAAGTCTGGAGGAAGAGAGCGTGAAGATGGAACTGCTGAACTCGAGCCTGGTAGCCTGGGAGACGTTGATCCCGAGAATGTGTCACGATTCATTCCCCCTCGTGACTGCATGTTTCTACAAAAAATTAAATGCATACAATGAAAAGGGGAGAGTAAATAGACCAAAGAGAGACAGTACATAAAATTTTAAAAATTGTCAGAAAGGCATAAGAGATCTTAATTGCTGGCAGGAGAAATAAAAAATCTCCTTAGCATCATCTTTCATGGAAGGCAAATAATATTTAATTAGAAAATTATCAAAATCATTCATTCAGTAGTGAACATTAACAGCACTTCATTTTAAATTAGTGGTGCTAAAACAGCACATACTCTCTTGCCCTTAGTAATGTTTACGTAATTTATACTGCAATTTCTCCCTGAATTAAAATATCTGTCATTGTTTTTTGTACAACTGAAATTGTCAAAAAATTGCACATGACCTTATTTAAAAATCTATCTTAAAGGAACAGATTTCATTAATCTCTTCTTTAATATTTTAGTTGTAGGAAGACACTGAAAATTGTTTTGAACTTTTGCAATTTTCGAAAAATCAGAGTTTGCAAAGAACATGAGACCTGCACCAGTCTCTTAAACATCCTTCTCACTATCCAATAACAAAGTATAATCAAAAATGTTAGAACCCTTTTTATGTCCCAGGTGCTTCATGTAAAGAATCCCCTAAAATTAAAATTTCGGTTTCAAATTCAAGGGGACACGGCATAAGATAGAATATCAATCCTGGAGGGATTGTACATAAATTGCAAAACAAATCAACTATTGGGTTTCATGAGGCAAACCTTACCTAATACTTATACACTCATCAGTAGAGTGGTCACCGTTACTTCAAAGATACACTAAAAAACTAGAAACTGTTCAACACAGATTTTTAAGCATGACATCATGGGCTCCAAGACCTATTTATACATCATGCCTAAGGTTAAATCTCTGCCATCTTAAGTCTGCCTTCGCTCAAGTCCTCTAGAGATATCTCAGATGTGTATTTTTTGTATAAATTGATAAATAATCAAAAGTGAATAGCCTTTGCTGCTAGAACAATTGAATTTTAAAGTTTCTACTTTATCACTTAGAAAATTGATAAATACAACTTATCCTATACAGCAAATAACCCCATCAACAGACTATGTACAACAATGAATAAACTCTATATTGATGGAAATCAAATGTATCCACGCAGCTTTGTGACCAAAGATACAGCACTGCTGTTGTGCTATGATTCATGTTTAAGATATTATAAAACGTGTAACTCCTTTCTCTGTTAATTCATATATAAATTGTGAATTGAGGACTTTTAAGTCAGTAAGTAAATACATAAAATCACAGAAACGGTTTAGATGCAAGTGTTGTTCCCAGATAAACAAACAGGCAGACATTTTGCTGTCAATCAATTTTTCAGTATTAAGGACCCACAAAACATGGATTCTGGCTACACCAGGTGTTAGAGGATTTTTTTTCTAAACTTAGCGACTGTATTTATCCACTTTTTCATTACCAGGGTCTGGCAATAAAGAGTTTTTCTGCCAAAAATTTGTTGCTTTTTCCTGCAGCATTACGTAACTTTCTCTTCTTAAAAAGTAAGTACTTTAAAAAGTAAACAGTCTTAAGGGCAAGAAAGTAAAAACGAATAAAAGTTTGTTACTTTATGCAATTCACTTCAGTATCATTTTCCTTACATGTCTCCTATGTTTAAATATTTCTATAGTCACAGGGTAAAATGTTTAAGATGAAGTCTTAGCTAAGAACTTTTACTCTATGACAAGATTACTTCCAACATATCTTGTTTTTATACGATATTATCTTTACTCTAAAGTAGTTGGTCTAACCACACTTTATCACATTCATATCCTACAAGACTCAAATCCTTTATCATTTATATAAAGCATAATTTAAATTTGACTGTAATTTGCCTTGAAACTTTCTGGATATATGGCTGAATGAAAGAGGGGTCAACAAAAAATTAAATGCTAAAATTTTGTGAGAACCACAGCTTAACAACATACATGCTTCTCAGTGGTACAGCTCCCATTACTGCTGACCACTATGAAGGAATGATTGGTCTCTGACAATTGTTTCCCAAATTGAATGCCATTGAAGGACTACTCTCACACAAAATTTATACAAATTCTGCTTGAATCATATCTAGGCTGTGGAAATATAACCAGCAAAAAATAATCTTGTTATAAACATATTTGGGAGCCCCCCTCCCCTCAATCTATATGGAAGTAACTGAAACATCTGAGCTTCTGAAGTCCATATTCTCCCTCAAGGTTGAAGGTTTTAAGGATTTGAATGCCCAGTATGACCTGGGCTGTGACAAAGTGACAGGTGACGCTGTGTCAAAGGCTAAGGTGCTGACACTTCAACCATCATATCTTCAGAGTTGTCCCTTTGACATTACAGCCCTGAAGAAGACCATGATATGATAGTTGAAAAGTCAGCACCTCAGCCTTTGATGTGGTGTCACCCGTTCAGCCCAGATCATGATCCGGGCCATGGAAGCCTATGACTTCATTTAATGCACCGTTTGCACTCAAAATCAATACATTTATAATTCTTTGAAGCAATTAAATTTTTGTTTCAAATGCTCAGATGGCATTGTTTGTAGAACAACATTTATGCATTGTTTGACAAGATAATACTTACAGAGGTAAATCATTTCGAGCAGATGGATCCATTTTCACTATTAGTCTCTGGCCTGGAGGATATTCAAAACCATGCAACTTCTCCTGTGCATAGGCCGCAGCCTGGGGGTTGTTGTAAACCACAACTGCATGCCCCTTGCCCTAAAATTTAAAACATTCTTCACATGAAACAAACTCTTTGAAACAGACTATCACTTTCAAGACAAAGATATTTATATACTATTAACCTCTCCAAGTTTTTATGATTAAGGAGATGATGATAAAGAACAAAGAAAGAAAAAGCCAAATTCTGCAATCTTCTTTGAATGGTTCCAGATGTTTTTCAACAGACAAGATTGCTTTCATTTGAGCTTGTAAATGACCCATTTGATCAAACAAAAAAAAAAAAAAATTAGTATTTAAAATTCTTATTTCAATATAGCTCTTCATTCAGGAGTAAAAAGAATAAACTAACACTCAGGATAACCATAATCTTAGATACATATGATCTTGAATAACTCAAAAGAGTATGCTGAAACATGTAAAAGGAAAAGAATTACACAGAAGGATAAATTACAAAATAATACTGATTGTATTACCACAACAAATAAGGGGAACACTAACTAGTAAGATAAGCATTTTTTAAGATTTGTTTCCACTAAAACACTTCACAATGGAAATCAGAGTACAAGGAAATCTCTCTAAAGATTAAAAAAAAAATAATAAAAAAAAAACCCCTCTTTATTTTTTATTTATTTATTTAGTCAAAAACAGTGTGTGATGTATGGGGGAGAAAATCATCTGTGCACACTTTCTTGAATTTCAGAATCCCTTCCCAATAATGTAACTATTAATAGTTGAAAGATGAAAAATAATAATAATAATAATAATAATAATAATAATAATAATAATAAAAATAAAAAATTTAAAAAAGCGAGAGATTAACATTTCAAAAACTAGATATTTTCGTTGCCGAATTATAGAAAACTTATTTTTAACGGTAAAGGAATGAACAGATTTGATTTTTCTGTATTGTTAACAAAATAGAAACTCACCCTAAACTCTACCACTACTACAAGCAAAAGGAAAGTTCAACAAAACATGCACATAGTGAAGCTACATTTACGTCCAGAAGCAAATCAAGGGGCCATCTCAGCATTTGCTCAATGGATCAGGGAAACTGGACAAAAACCCGATCGAGATGGGGGTCATTGACCCGGAAGCTGAAGTACATTACTTGTTACAGGCATATCGAGTCTGTTTTTTTAATTATACAATGCAAATGTAAACCAATTTATTATATCTTGGTTTTGTTAAAGTAAACATTTTTTTCTTTTTGACGATCAGTATAGTCTCTAACTGTATAGAAACAATTTTGCAGCAGAAAAGATTTTACTTTTAACTTTAAAGACATATTCAGTAAGAAAATTAAATTCACTATATACATCAACCCTTCCAGCCATTAAACAAAACACGCTTCGTCACACTGCTTCTAGTAGCAGTGATAACCCAAAAGACCTCCCCAACCTCAATATGAACATTTAATATGACCTTCATTATACTAATTTATTTGTACACACAGAGGGTAAGGTAGGTGAGATGGATGAGTTACTATGGTAGTGGATATCAAAAACAGTACTTGCAGATAATACGAATGCATACAGTGCACATACTATAGATACGAAGAGAAAGATCCTGGCAGATGAAAAACCATGTACATAGAAGTCCTAGTCATGACCAGACAATAGAGAATCTGTCCTTTATGCTGCTTGCTGTCATGTCCTACATATTATGCATAGGTTTGCTCTTGTCTTTGCACCAGATGGGGATGCATTATTAGATATTAGTGTGATGAATTAGTAAGTGTCCAATGTTACATTAAGGAGGGGAATATTATTATTATTATTATTATTATTATTATTATTATTATTATTATTATTATTATTAGGAGACGTAAGAGAATAATAGTTAATATGACGATAATATCATATGAATTTAATAATTAAATATTAAACAAGGTACAAGACATGTGAAGTAACACTTAGAATAGGGGTGAGATCATTTTCATTTCAAAATACAGTAAAACCCCTCTTTTACACTTTTCATGGGACCCTTAGGAAAAGGGTGTAAATCGTGGAAGTGTAAATAAGGGGAAATGATTTTTTCTATGAAACTATGAGTACAGTAAAAAGTATTCAGATACATACAGTCAATAAGGATTTTAATATGCAGTATTAGATAAATAATAAACCATATTACAAGGTCAGATAGAAATCTGACCAAAATGTGCATCAGAAATCAAAGGCATATTAACACCGAAGTGTAGTGAATTTTAAATGTCTCAAGAACACTTCCATGATTCCTGGCAATTCAATGCTTGTAGCCTTTGACAATGCAACAATGTATTCATTGTTGGATGAATGGAAGGAAACAGTATTTCTGCTGTAAGAAAAAAATATGAACATTTTCCCGAACTCAAGAAAAATGTTTGTTTCCAGCAGTTCATAATTATTTCCAAATAGTATTTTTTTAAAATTTATTTATGAAATAATAGAAAGTGTTCATGAAACGAATTTACACTCAAAAACGTACGGAGAATTCCAAAGTTTGATGTTTGAGTTATTAAAGGATGGGAAAAATCACATTTTAGAACGAGAAACTGTAAAATTGTGAAGTTGTAAAATAAACAAATGGTCATGAGGCTACCTCTCTTTAGGCCTGTCTCACATGGGCGATGCGTTGCTTTGACGCGCATCCCCTAACGCTGATGACGTCAGCTGCGTCGACGCCTGTGCACACTCATATGATGCGCGTCGTAGATTCACAATATTTTATGCGAAACGGCACACGAGCGGTGTTGGCGACGTACGTTGTGTCCACAGCTCAAGCAAGACGCAAGTCGAGATAATGCGCGTTTTCTAGCTTCGAAAGCGCGACGCACGCTAGGCGACGAACGTTGGCAACAACGCACGTCGCCAAGTCGCGCTCATGTATCGTTTCGCATAAAGGTGGCTCCACACATGCGGCATTCACCGAGCAGCGAGCTAGCGCTCGCCCAATCCCGAGCAGCTGACGTGTTCGGTGAATGTTCGCTCCCTTTGATGTGTCCAAAAGACCGACACGTGGAGGGTAGGGCGAACACCGAATGTTCGTCATTCGGCAAATAGCAAGCAACTCATCCACACTACTCGGGATTCGGCGAATAATGAATGTGTGGAGCCGCCTTAAGATACACGGTGAATCTACCATGCCCGTTAAATGACATGTGCAAGCATCGACGCACCTGGCCATCACTGTTAGGTAACGCGCGGCAACGCAAAGCTCGCGTGACACCATAAAGTCTTCTACCAAAGCAGGTTGGTCATTTTTTCTGCCTTTACAAATACCTCTGCAATGTGATGAAATGAAAATTTGTGTAGACCTAGCTGCTCAATCATTTTTCACTATATTTAAACCTATTCTTCATGCAATTTCGTGACTATATCGCACTATTTCAATAGTCTGTTATGGCCATTATTTAAAACGGCAAAGTGCAATGACAGTGCCCCTTGCGCACAACGCGAAGTGCTTTCCAGACGGTGTTGTGGCAAGCCGACTTGTAAATAGCAGGAAAATTGAAATTGTACTATCGTAAAAGAGGAGTATTTATAACATGAATATACGAAAACTGATGAGACCGACAGGAAATGTTTTAAATGCCGGGAAAACGTATATTGCGAGAACGCGAAAGCGGGTTAGACTAATTTATTTATGAATGTTAGAAGTTTAGAATGTTAGAATTTATGAATGTGAAAGGCTCGCGAAGTCGCCAGCCCTTCACCACTGGGGTAGATTCCCGTCGAATCTCATGTGAAATTTGTTCCAACACGAGTTTGGCTGCTTCACAAGGGCTAGTCCAACCCCTGTGAAGTGTCCTAAACCCTTCCCCTTTCCTAATTCCTTCCCATTTCTGGCCGCTGGGTAGTGACACAGGAGCGCGTAGTAGGAGTCGCGTACGCGGAGATTCTACCTGGCGGTCCCTCTTGACAACAGACAGACGAGACTTACAAATATACTCTCTGCTTACATATGAGAGATATTAATGGAGGATTACTCCGCTCTCAACGCTCGACACGGGGCAAAGAGACGCGTTGCGTCGATAATAAAATTAAGGACGCAACAAATTTTAAAAAATGTGACACGATGAGGCACCCATTAGAGGTGGATTATTAGAGAAGTATAATTATTCGGGCACACTAATCAATTATTCGGTGAACTAGCCAAGAATTAAGAAGAATTAGAGGCTATTGTTATTTGGGTTAAAGTTCGGGACACGGTACACCCTTAGAGAAGCGCGGCGGCAGGGGGGAGGGAGACAGCGATGGGAAGGGGAGGGGGTTGAGGAGGCGAGTCTCCTTAAGCCCTCCCTCAAATTACGCTAAGCAAATAAATAATAGAAATAAAAAAAATACCTACAGGCGATTTTCATTGCTCGCTCTTCATACACTGTCTCCGCCGCATTTTACCCAAATAATTTTAAAAGGCAAGTTTTCTCGCTTCGTTCGCCCGGATCCAAGGCACGGCGAGGCTCGTGCCTTACGCACCCGCGTTTACTATAAACATCCTTGAGTGTATCCTGTGCATAATTACCAATTCACTTTTATATGAAAGCACTTTATAAGAAAACCTCGAATTCAAACTGCTGAAAGCTTTGTTTATCACAGACACACCACGATCGCAGGCAGCACTATTTTCTAATGGAGCTCCAACTAGACCCGAAGGTGAAATTACCTCCCCTAACTTAGGATGTCACGTTTGTGACCAATTGTGATAATTGCTTAGCCACCTTTCATCCCCTCCACCCCTCGCCACAGCGACGCGAACTGCGGGTTTAAACCACTTCCTTAGGTTGTACCGTGTTCTAGACTTCAACCGTTATTTGTATTATTCCCCAGATAGTAATGTTTAGGTAATAATGGTGAAGTAGATGATATCTACTCAATTGAAGATAGCAGGTATAACAGGATTTTGAATATTTATGACCCAGATTCTACCAAGATCTCAAGTACATGCATAGATTCTATGTAAGCAATGAAGATGATTTCATTTAAATTGCATCATAAAAAACTAATATCAGTCAATACATATTCATATAAAATGAGCTTATAAATACTAAAAAAAAAGGACATATCCATTGATAGTAGTTTGCAATCAATCAAATACTAATTCTTTTATTTAGATAAAATTTCCAGAAATCACTGATCTATATGGATGATCTGTCTGCATACAACAAAGTATTGGTTGTATGTTGAAACCCCTATGTTGGAATATGTTAAACAATAAATATCATTAATGTTATTACTATAAAAATATCATTAACGTTGCATACTAAAATACTTTTATACAAGTTGGTAATAAAATTAACAATAACTTACCAATTTTGCTTTTGGATCCAAATAGAGAAAATCTAGACCAGGGGCAATGTCAAACAATTTCCACAACTGATCTTGATTAAGATGTGGTGATGCAATTACTCTCAAATTGCAGCCCTCTGCATTTGGATAACCACTCATTTCCACTGAAATATTTGCAACGCTATCAAATCCAAAAAACACAAGAGTAGCTAATAAAATAAATGAGAAATATCTAAGCTCTTACAAGGCTTCGATATTTTTCATTTCACTACAATACCTTTACCCTCTATTAACCATATTATCTTAATATGAACTCAAAATTACACAATGTTTCCTTTTCAACTTCCAATATGTTTTAAAAAAATATTAATGTGGACAAAATTAAGAATTAGGAGCTACAATTACACATACTTTCATGTAAGTTTGGTATTTGTTACAAAATATTTATTATCTTTCGTACTACAAGCACCGGCAGCGTATAAGCGACTCTGACAGTTCGATACGCTGTTGCCACGCATTGCTAAGCACATCGCACCACCCATATGAGAAATAAATGAAATCTGAAAGCATTAACTCTTATCGACAGGCGATGACAGGTCTTGATATCATGTTCATAACGTTTGCTACAGCTGAACCATATCGCCTACGAAATTGCATTGAAAACTTGATTCGTCAGTTCCGGGTGGCTTCATTCTCTCTTGGGCCTATCTGCAGTGCAGCCGCAACTCTACTCACATTGTCGAGAGGCAATAATATTCCGCTATTCATCTTTTCTGCTTCGAAATGTTTACGAAAACATACACAAAATCACGAACCTTTTTAGCACTACACGTTTGCGCGATGTATGGGGCGTAGCCCTCGCAAAACTCGCTGCCTTGGACTAATGCACTCGGCGCTCGGAAGTCACACACCAACTGGCCTGACACGCATCGGCAAAGGCCCATTTTATTCGCACCGATACTGCTGATGACTGGGATCTGCGCGCTTCTCAAACATGCCGTTCATGTCCATGAACGGCAATGCTGAACCCTGGCTGTGAGAAAGTAAACAAATCCTCGCAAGCAGCTTGCTTCAGAGAAGGTCGCATGGCGTTCCACAGCACGTGGCAAGAGAACTATTACGAGTCGCTTATACGCTGGCGGTACTGTAACTTTTCATTAATGAAAGCGCAAGGGTTTAAAAATGGTATATTTAATTTCTTTTTAATCTTAAAATAGCTCTCTGGCTTTGAATTCAATAAACTGCTCTATTTACAAAAAATTATTTCTTTGAAAGCTTTAGTTGAATAGAGGTACCTTAACCTCCAACGGGATGATTTAGTAGACTAAAATGTAAAAATTGAGTAGACATAAAAATCGTGCAGGTTCAATTTTCGGTAAAATCTTTAAATTTTTTTAAAATTTGAAAATTGCAAAAGTTACCAGTTTTTTCAAACCCTTCACCAACTACTTTATTAAAGATATGGGATATTTGTTTTTTAATGAAATATCTTCTTTAAAATTATATTTTAAAATATTATTACAATTTTTTTAAAATGAGTACTTTCAGAGAAATCATGCTAAAATTTCAAAAATATGTAAACAAGATTTTCTTAAAAAGTGACTGCAAGTGCCTTCATTTCTAAATGAGCGCAAAGCGAGCGGAAGTACATACGCTTACAATACTAATAATATAATGTAAATAAGCTAGTGTAGTAAAATTCCAACTGTATTTTATAAGGTCTGAAGATGGCTAAAAGGTGTAGCCGAAACGTCATCAAAAAATACTATATGTAACAATACATGCTAAATAAATTTACTCTTGAATGTCAAAAATAAGTGGAACTGTTTGTATTAATAATAATTGATAAAGACATTCATTGAAGAGAAAAGAAAGTAAGTCAAATCAAATTTGTTTTCCATTATTGAAGATTGAAAAATATTTCAAACAATACTTTTAGCACCTACTATTGATCAGTCTTTCCTCATGACAGAGTGCAGTAACAAAATTAGTAAATACCTATCAGAATCCAATTTATAACATGAATTAATGATACTTTTGAAGAGAATGTGGAGGACAATGACATCTATATTTAAAGTGCACGTGATAATGAAGATGCAGAATTTTTATGTAAATAAAGCCAGTGACATCATATTGATGGTAGATATATTTTAACCATCCCTTGATACAGCACGTTATGGAAAGAAGGTTGACATTGAATCCATTTCCATTCAAACATTTGACAGAAGAAGAGCAAGAAGAAGAAGAAGAAAATGAAGTGCATTTCTTGTGCTACAGTTGTTTATGAGTTTTTCAACTGTTGACTTATGAATATTAGATTATAACCACATCAATAATAGAAAATATATGTACAAGGATAATCAATCTTCATTAGATTACCCTTAATTCCCATTTTTTCTATTGCCCTCTAAACCACATTCCCACTGCCATTGTTTTCATTATTCTCTACCTTCTCCAACATTAGGGAGTTTTAGCACCAGGTGTAAGGAGACATCCCTAACTCTATTGATCACGTGGCTATCAAGTTTACAAGGTCATAATGAACAACGCTCAGAAGAGTTTTAACAATTGCGACATTGTGTTATGCATTATAACAAAAGCAGCATTTCAAGCGTTGAACAAAGAAGTTGCATAATATATCACAGAGTGTAGACTAAGTGGTGAGACATTAAAACCACAATACAACACATGGATATAACAATCTACATTGTGCACGGAGTTTTAAATTTTATGGCCCACCATCATGAGTACGCAATCTGTAATTTTGAATCGACTTTTCTTGAGAATGTAAGGAATATATTATAACAGCATTTATTTATGAGCATAAGACCTAACCTAACCCAGAGGTATGATTTCAACTTCTTTTTCGCAAACTTCTTACCTGTCACCTCTCCAACATTTTCCGTTAATTCTTGCCAGCGTTGAGTTGGTAAGGAATAATTGTAACTGCCTTACATATGGGAATCGGTTTATTAGAGTTGGTAAGGAATAATTGTAACTGCCTTACATATGGGAATCGGTTTATTAGAGTTGGTAAAATACAACTTTTCCTGTTTGTAGGTGGCCACTTTGTGATTTGTAAGGCGACTGTAGAGACTCCTACCCGGGTGCACTATTTATGTAGGTATAAGGTCGTAACTTAGGTAAGACGTAATGACTTCAAGGTCCATCTCGTGACTGTTAGTGCAGAACGTCGCTACCTTACGCGTGGTGCTAAAACTCTTTATTGTAGGTCTTGTCTTCCTCTCCTGGCCCGCAGATCTTTTATTTTTTCCCATTAACTTTATCCTTTTTATTTTAATTTCAATCACAAGGGCTGATTAGTTTGCCAACTTTAAATCTTGTGTTGTTTTCCATTTACCATTATCATATGTTGAACTAACATTTTTCTCACTTAAGTCCCATGTTTTCACATGTAATCCTCTGCACTGTATTATTGCAATTAAAGTAGGAGGCAGTGCAACTATTGATATTGATAGCTACTAGCCAATGTGGCTCAAGAATGTTCATGTATTTGAAATTGAACAAGTAAAGAAATATGGTTGATATATAAAGTTTTGTATATAACGTGGATTTTAACTAACCTTTCTTCAATTGAGAGAACTAAGTTAAGCGCAAATCCTTTCCTGAATTCCCATAAATTGCCATAAAATCTATATACTTTCCCTCTGTCATACACTATTTGATTTACCACTTCTTTTCAAGTCTATCTATTGAATTTGTTCTTACATTTTATCTGAGAATAATTTCACACTCCTAATTAGCATCATAAAGTTCTGTTAAAAATAGTGCATCTGAATTACTTATTTTGGATCTGATACAATAAACCACAGTATTACTGAGGTGAGGGAGAAGGGGTGATCAAAGGTTTCATAGGATTGTTTGTTTATTGGAGGTTTCACATTTTTAGGAAGCTGAAAATTATTGATTTGTTTATAATATGCTTTTTCTTAAAAATATGATGCTATTTTTCACAAGTGTTCGTTAGAATTTTAAGTTATTGCAACCCTTTGGTTGTGGGTAAAAGAACTGAACTACTCACTCAGAAACTGAAGATTCAGAACCCTTTTTGGAAATATTTTAGCATTTTTAGTCTTAGTATAATATTGTTAAATACACAGCTAGGTTATGAAGATACGTTGACTTTCATTTGACATAAAAATAATATATGTTTAGCCATTTACTTTAAGTACAAATTAGATGCAAAAAGCCCCACCCATCACAATTATAGAACTTGAAAATCAACATGTAAATTAGCTGATTGGTCAATTAAATAACTTAGCAAAATTATCAAATACTTTAAACTGTGGGTTCCAAAGCACTTACTACTAGATCCAAATGGAGAAAACATTGGGTCTTGACCCATAGATGGACCACTGTATCGATCAAATGAATCCAGTGAATTTTTCTTTCTTGGTTCAGCAAAAACAGCTTTGTATGTACGATCACAATTTTCAAATGCCTTTGCAGCATGGGAAATCCTGAAATGTAAATTTTTTTTTATATCATTATTCTGGTTTGAAGTAAGAACATACTACTTAGTAGTGACTTATTGATAATAATTAATTGAATCACAAAATATCAGCAGCGTCATTTGTTCTCCACCACTTTCAAGAAGAGGAAAACACAAAATCCTGTTATTAAGTATACGATAAAATTAAGTTTCAAGTCGTGCAAACCGTAAATGTTATAATATTATCCTCTTACATAGAATAATGAACATTGCTCTTTAAATTAAAAGTACACCTATAAAGACCAGCGTTTTATAATGAACTTACTTGTGATATTTTACATATGCAAAACCTCTGCTTTCTTTTGTTTCCCGATCCTTCACCACGGAAACATAATCTATATCTCCAAATTGTTTAAAATGATCTCTTAACATCTGATCAGTAGTTGTTTTGGGAACAACACAAAACAAACGTAATAACCTCTCTTCTTCATTGGATTCTCTTTTGGATCCTTGGTCTCGGCTAAATAAAAACATTAAAAAATTAATTACAAGAAAGCAGAGCAAAACCAATATTTCTGTTTTAAATAACAAGCAATTTTAGTAAAAACAAAGAGCACTTTATTGAAAAGCTAAAATTATTCCATTTTACCCCCAAAAAATAATTGTTTAAAAAATTATAATTAAAAAAATACAAATTATATTCTAATATTAAATTTTCAGAATTATTGTGGTCAATACAAATTTTCTAGTGGTCACTGTGCATGGAAGCAACTGAATATGGCAACAGTAATAAAGAATAAATAAATGTTGATGGTAAAAAACTTAAATGTTCTAGTGAAATCAGGTACAAGAAGAAAAGAAAGAATTTTTCCTCATCCAGACAATGTTAACATTTATTTAAAATTGGTTTGAAAGGAGTTTCATTGAAAACAAGCTTACCCACCAACCCTGATTAACCTAACTACTTCTTCAAAAATCATACATCCAAATTCTAATGTATTTATCTCCAGACCAACTACAGATCTGATCTTTCTCAAACACCTTTTTTTTTTTAACACAAATTTACCACAATTCCTTCTTGAATTTCTGAAGCAACACTTAAGGGTAATTTCATTTCAACCAGTCATTTGTTATAAAAGTAATATATATTCAAATAACCTTCCTTCACACACTACCAAGTATAGTTTGTAACACTATTTTCTTGACATTCTACCGCTATGTACAATAACCTGTTCTCAAAAAAAAAAAAAAAAAAAAAAAAAAAAAAAAAAAAAAAAAAAAAAAAAAAAAAAAAAAAAAGAGAGAGAGAGAGAGAGAGAGAAACGTAGAAACATTTTGTCAGTTTGCCATTTCCTGGAAGATTTATTTAACATACAGGCATGAAGACCCCAAGTGTACAAAAAACCAAACCAAGCTTTTTAATGTGGATAAGATACGAGCTACAAAAGATAAAGAATAATTGATAGTCTTTCATATATTTCATTTTAGCAAGATGTTTGCAAGATCCAAATTAGCTAGAATTTAGAGAAGGAAATTACCATGTCTAGCTGCAGCACAAAAGCCTTTCTTGGAATTGGTATCTTGAACCGGCCATTATGCCTCGGAGGATAAGTTTGGTTACTAGAGATAAACAAAATTTCCAGCTCTGGACAATTTTACTCTCATAAATTACTTCACACAATTTCTATTCAGAATACAAGCATCTGCATAAATTCTGTCAGTTAAATGAACTTAACTTGGCAGTAGTAGCTGTATTAGTAAAATTGGATTTGGCATTCTTAATTTGTGATAAAATAAACAAAAATTTTCTGTTATTTTTCTATCATTTAAAAATATCTTTTAGTCATGTTGACTTACCAACTTCATTCATTAAAAGTATCTTTTGAAAAATTCATACGATTCTAGGTCAACTGCCTTTCAGTCCTCTTTTTTCACAAGTGAACTGAACTTTGCCATATTCACAAGTCTTTACTTTTCTAGCTAGTGGTTTGGCTTTCAATTTATATTTCTTGCTAAATACATCAAATGGCATTGGTGTTGATTTATGTGAAATAAGCTCTAAAGAATAAACTTAACAAATTCCCTTAGAGAATAAATGGAACATTAAAATCCCATTTTAAAAGATATCTGGTTACATCATGGATCCTGCTTTCCTGAACATTATGGGAACACTACCATGAATTAACTTCATAGAGACCACATGTGATAAGAGTCTTCTGTAAAATACAAGAAAAGGGACAGATTTTCTACCTTTCACTTAACTGAATTACTTTTGAAAGGATATTTTCATGAATATGAATCTTTTCTTATGCAGCGTTAGTAAGAGACGTTTGAGAGTAAAACCAAGTCATGACCTCCGAAGGGGGATAATGAACATTGTTTTTATTACTCAATTATCCTTAAGAATTTTTCATTACCATCACAATATTCCTATATCTGAATCCTTGAGGATCTAGAGTTGACAATAAGCAGTCAATAGAACTTATGTGTTACATTTTATATTTTTATTGTTTTCAAACCCATATTTTCATTAGTTTGGAATTTAAAAAAATATATTTCACAGTGCATCGGTTAACCATAGCCCCCGGTATGCATACTTGTAGGATACAGCTTCACTGAGGAGGCACAGGGAAATATCTCTCCCTTCTCCCAGAGAAGCCGTTTTCACTTGGAAGAATACCTTGTTTCAGAACTAAAAAGGTGACCCAACTTGTGTTTTTATAAAAAAAAATTGAATCCTACAAATCGTAAGTAAAAGTTAGCCATTGTTGTCCATCTTCAAATATAATTTTTTTGAAATTATAATTGATGTGTATATAATTTGTAGCTACATTTCCATATTATTTGCACCTGCATTTTTGAATGTTTCATAATTCTCAATTCTACGAAATTAACAAATACAAAATAATATTTCCACAATTTCTAAAATGTGTTTTAAAGCCTTGAAATCCTAATATGAAATAAACTGACAAATTTCAACAACCTATTTTGACAACTTCTGAAATAGAAAAAAATCTGGAAGAAAGACTGCATCTGGTAAGATTTTGAATCCATGACCATATGTTCAGTATTAATCAGTGGAAGGAAAATTAGGTCAAAAACTCATGGTTTGTGACAAGGGTATCAGTCAGAATTTGAAGGACAAAAATTACTTAAAATTACATTCAAATCAAGAGGGCATCACCATTGGCAAAATGTCAAAAGGAGAAAACGGTTACTAGTAAATTCTTTAACAATATTTTATTCTAAACTGCAATAGTATAGGATTATGGGTGAAGTGAAGAAACTAATAGCACAAAAACAATTTGTATTTGAGGAGAAAATTTCTCTTTTCTCTTGAGAAATTTGTTTGTTTTTACTTCAATTTTAACAAGCTGTCTGGTTCTACAGTGAAATTTAATTGACTTTGTTCCTAAAAGCAAGGCAGACTGCATTTACTAAACTTCCCTCACAATCTACATAACAAATTAATTTCATCGAGGTCTAATTGTGCAAACAAATGCAAGAAATGTGATGTCAGATTAGGTATTCACAATTTTAGAAAGAAGCTCAAGAATTATCTCAAATATATTAAAAATGCAATTTAGGTTTCAGGTGCAGTTTTTGTAATGCCAAGTATGATGATCCACATTTGGGTATAAATGTTATTTTGTTAGTAGAAAATACAGTTTGCAATCTGTAGCTTAAAATAATGTACTTGAAGTATATCTGAAACTAAAACTTAACAAATGACAAACAATTTTTGGCAATTTTAAAAATCTTGTCATAACTGGTAAATGGTAGTATCACTAGACCTCTTCCTTGTGGCTACTTGCCACAAAATTGTAATTTTTTACAGTATATTTAATTCAATTTTTGCACAAAACCGTCAATCACAAAGTAATCAGAGGAACTCATTTCTAGTTCACAAATATGCACTATACAATGTGTCAATTTCTCCAAGAAAATAAACAAGATTATTCCATTCAAAATGTTTTTCTCTCCAAATTTAAGTGATATTTCTGTGATATATTTACAAATTTAAGTGATATATAACAACACTACAAAAATACAACAAAAAGGCAATAATAAACAGAAAGTTGGTCAATTAAAAATTGTAACACACATGGCAGCAGGAAGTTCCCTGCACAGTAATGCAAACAATTCTGACCTTCAAGACAATTAAGTCATCTTGACAAACTGAAACAGAATGAAAGTCTCGTTTCCAATAAAGTAGTTTAAATAGCATAATAAAAATATGAAATACTTATTTTTATTTAGATCTTAAAAAAAAAAAAAAAAAAGCCTAAATGTCATTCACCATTCAGAAAAATTCCCTCTAACATAACAAAATTCTCAATATTCATATGCAATCATTCTCAAACAAAAAATGAGCAAGGAATCATGAGGTCAGTACAACTGCTGTTACCTGTGTGCAATCATCACTTTTAAAGGGCGATTAGCAGATCCAATACACTTTCCATTCATTTCTTCTAATGCAAGTGCTGCTTCAGACGTCTTCGAAAATTTAATATACGTTACTCCTAAAACCAAAATGTGTAAATAATGAGGACAGTTATTTACGTGTCCACGAATACTGTACTGTTTCTTTCCTCACCTTTCGGTTCTCCAGAAGTCTTGTCTTTAACGACCCATACTTCCTCAATCGTTCCGAACTTTTCAAATGCAGTCCGAAAATCATCTTCTGTGATATTTTTGCTGCACACAATAAATAACCTAGAATTCGGCGGATCATCTAACCGTGGTTTACCGCCTTCAAAATAGTCTCGATCACCAAACCTCTTTCGGTCGGCCATTTTACACAGATTGTGGTGGCTTGTTGCGTTCTACCGCTTTGCGGATCGTCGCCTCTTGCACGGATACGTATAGTCAGTTATAGCTCCTACGAGATATACTCTCTGGTTACTATAGCTTCACATTGGTATATGAAAGAAGCTTATCTCACGTTCACTTCTTAAATGCGATGGCTGCGACCCTGGTGCCGGTAGTGCAAGAAAGCGATAAATTTGCCAAGGCTACAATGTACGAATATAGATTATTTTAGAGTTTGCTAATGAATGAATGTGTGTTAATGTATGGTTTGCTTAGCCCATTTGTTCACGGACAAGTAAATATTTATAAAATAGTTTTTTTTCCTATTTTTGTCTCAATTTAGTTTTAGAAAACACAATGCTTTCCACTTTTTTAGTATTAGACTTTATTACAAATTATCCCTCAATTTTATCTATTTATACGATGTCATATTTACAAAAACCAGGGGTGCTACAGAATGGCACAGCCTTTCTCGTAGTAAAATTTTCTTATTTCCGTGGTGTGGATTGGCTTTAGGAACTTGGCCCAGCCTCAGGCCAGCAGCTGCACAAACTACATAATTTTTTTTTTTTAAATATATTTTCTCAACATTTCGGTTTCATAATAGTAGAACATAAATATTACTTCAAGAATATTAAAGAAGAGTAAAATCTATTAATACATATTAAAGAAGAGTAGAAATTTTCATTGAAAAATTTGAAGCCGTTTTTAAGAAAATGGCGATTAAACATTACTGTAACAGTACAGTTCGTTCTTATTTTCATCGTATTTAAACATTAAAATAAAATATATTTAATTTAGTTTAGATAAAAGTACAATTTTAATTGTTTACAGCAGTTGACTCTCTGTGTTTACACGTTAACATAACATAATAACATTAGTTCATCTACTTTTTTTACTAACTTCTTTGAAGGTTCATTGAAACAATAAAATGGGCTTCGAACTTAATTAAATTGTTCTTGGAGATCAGTGATTTTAAAATATTTTTATGCTTTAATGCTAATATCTATGTTTTGCGTAACTGAAGAGCTGGGTTCAGGTTGAATTGAATTGTCCTGCATAGTGAAATGAAATTACAAAAAGTAGTTAATTACTGATTTATTTGTTGAAAAATGTACAGACTAATACAAAGATTAATATCTAAACAAAATACTGTTTGTTATTAAGTAGGAATTACATTTTATACTTTCGCCCGTGTTCAAATTTATATAGCTTTCTTACGAGATTTCTTAATGGCAAGCAAGTTAATAATGTCCTTATATGATGGTGTTTTATTGTATTTGCCTCAATACAAAGTAAACAAAGTGAGTTTAACCGTAATTCAGAAATACTAGTTCGCAGATAGTTCTTAACTCTTCTAAGGCACGAAAAATTACGTTCTCCCGCGCAATGTGTAGCAGGTATGCATAAACTTATGTCCAAATTGGGGTAAACATCTTATAAGGAATTATACCTCAGAAGTTTCGAAATTCCTTCCAACGATTTAACAGATGGGTGATCAATCCCCAAAGCGCAGTGCTTTTGAAAGTGGGCGCACTCTTCACTGAAATCCAAATCCAAATAATTTGTGTAAACGTGGTAAAGATTGATGGCCTTTTTCCTCAATTCGTCTTCCATGTCTGTCTTATCACACAACTGAGTCAAGAAGTAGAATCGGTCTTGAAACTCGTCAGGCCATTTTTCCTTTCTTGAATTCACAAAGAAAAGAGTATATAATTGGTAAAAACGTGTTTACTTTAAGTTCATCCCTGCCAGGAAACTACTTCTCCACTTTGGTCTTCCTCACCCCAAACTTTTTTTTTTTGCTGTGTTTTATAGTCTTTCATAAGAAGTAGTTTTGGTTATATCCATGGCTAATTTCTCAAAGTAATCAAAATGGTTTCTCTGTTCCGTGAAACAATCTTCAAGAGAGCCATACAAACCTCTGACCAACAAAACATCCACAGTTCCAGTTTGGATGACTTTGCTAACTATGGATTCTGTGAAGTACGGTGCTCCAGAAACATACCATAAAACAGTTTCGAAACGTTCTAGTCTTCGAAGGATTCCTCGGGATTCACATATAGTCGTTGCCTTTTCTGTTCTGCCATTTGAAATTTTTGTCAAAGTAATGTGCACTTCTTCCCATGAGTCTCGTAAATTTTGGCACGCATCCTCTCTTGACGACCATCGAGTAGGACACACTTTTATAATTGTCTTCTTATTTTGATAAAATGTTTCTATAACGCTTGTTAGGCATTCCCATCGCTTTGTAGAACCCGTAAAAAACACATATATTAGAGCAACATGAAAAATGTGCACGCTTCACAAGATTCCGCAGCAGGTGATCCAACAAGATTTAGGGAGTGTGACGCACAAAAGGGGTTTGAATAAAGCTAAAGGAGTTTTTTCTTTATTTTTGTTTGCAGACCATTGTAAACGCCGGCCATATTTGAAGTATTATCGCAAGATTGGCCTCTGCAGCCAGCAATGTTTATTTGCAGGTTTCCTAGCTCATTCATAACAAGGTTAAACATACTTCTGAACTATAACCAGATGATGCAATGAAAGTAAGAAATCTTTCACATGGCACACCCTCACATGAAACATATCTAACAGCAAGAACTAACTGATCTACATGTAAGATGTCTGGGGTCGAGTCTTTAATGAGATAAAAGTATTTAGGTTGTTTCAACCCCTCACAAAGTACCTGCCTAACATTTTGAGCCATTAACTCAATTACCTCATCGCATGTCTCGGAAGAAATATTTGTTTTGCCACTGCCCAAATTACCGTGTTTTTCAATGTGTGTCGCTAAGAATGGATCGAACTCAGATATCACCTGCAAAGTCCTAAGAATATTTCCGTTCCTGACAGAACCAAAGATCTCGTTGTCACCTCTTGAAGCGAGGCCTCTTGATGGCCTTGATAGCCGCTACAACTCTAGTTAAATCATTTCTCGAATAGTGTGTTTCTTGTCTAGTTGTAAAGTAAGCTTACTGTGAACATGGATAAGAGAAATTCTTCTTGCTTTCCGAGAAATTATTGCATATTTGTGAATTGGAGAGTTTTCATGGTGACATGCACGAATTTCTCCATTTTTCCAGTCATTGAAACCGTATTTGTAGACAAAAATGTGATCATTCTTTAGCGTTAAACGCTAAACAAGGGACACAAAAAACTGATCCCATACTTTTAGAGAAAATCATCCATTTCCTTTCATGATGTTTGCACTGCGAATCAGAGCCCAGAGCTCACCCATGATCCACCGGTCACCTACGACCTATAGTTTCTTTTCTTTGGGTAAAGAATTGAGAAGAAAGCGAGATTTTGGTATTTAAAGATGCAAAGCGTCAAATTAAAAAAAATGACATCCTCGGTCTAGAACTAGACAGAATAGAGGTTCGATGGCTCACGACTGGGATTAGTAAAAGTGAAAATGATTGAAACATTAATTTTTATACAAGATTAGAAGAAAATAGAAATAAATTTCAAGAAAAGGAGATGAAAGTGAAGTATGCCTCAAAATAGATTTACATGAAAACAGGCAAAATAAATATTCGTTAAAACTGTTACTTTTTCATTATTTTTTCGTATCTGAGAAAAGCCTAAGGGAATGTACAAAAACTGCAGGTGACTAGGTTGTTTACGCAATGGTCAACGCACAAATCTGGCAAATCGCAAAAGCAATTTGCGTCATTCAACAGAACATGCCGCCTGACCGCAATCATCGGTGGCAAGAAATGCGTTGACTCCTCCAGCATTCTTTCGACGCGGTCGCATCCCGATAACAGCCAAGTTTCGGTATCATTCGTCCTCGATAAAAGGAAGGCCGGAACTAGCGTTGTCAGATCGCATCCCAGGGCTTGCGCCTTCCGCTATGCAGTGTTAACAATAATAATAATAATAATAATAATAATAATAATAATAATAATAATAATAATAATAATAATAATGTTTTTATTAATGGCGAGGCTAAGGCCAAAGGGCTTGCTCATCCGCCTAACCACTGAGTCTACATTGGTACAGGGTAGTAACATATAAGGGGGGAGGGAAATCTGTACATTTACGTCTGGGAGTGCAAAACTAGGGACCATCCCGGCATACGCCTTAAACGATTGAGTAAACCCCAAAAAGTTCAATGAGGATGGCGGCTTAGGGCCATCAGCATCAATGAAATGGAAGGGAAGCGAAAAATGAGAGAAGGGAATCATAAATGAAAATGAAGTAGAAAATACGAACGAGAAAGGAGAAAGGAGAGAGACTAAAGGGGGGACAACTGTACATTTATGACTGGGAGTGCAAAGTAAGGGACCGTTCCATACGCCTTAAGCAATTGAGTAAACCCAGAAAAACCTCAATCAGGATGGCGGCTTATGGCCGAACATTAATATAGAAGAATATGGAATGCAGAGCAATGAAGGGGAAGAGAAGAGGCGTTTAGGGGAAAGGGTCGTAAAGGCATAAATGGGGAAGTCTGTGAAGGAAAGGGAAGGAAGAAAAAGCGAAGAAATGGAGGAAGAAGTAGGTGGAAAAGTAAATTATTTCCAGAAGCGGTACAGAAATGCTACGTTTGGTATACATTAGCACGTTACATAAATATACAAACATTTGTGACACCAGAGAAGCACAATAGGCTCTGAGTTAATAGTACCAGTAATTTAAAATATAATATTGACAGTATTAAAAAACAATGTAAAAGTACAATAAACATCAATTGTAATTATTCTTAAGGCCAATATATTGTAGTTAAGATAACAATGATGACAGTACAAAGATAGCTATAAGTATTTTAGCATTTTATTTGGAGCGTGGCTAATCACTTTTAAATATTTTATTTGAACAATTTCATTAGGATACACAGAAAAATATGTGGTTGTTAATAATTTAGATGGTGTGACGGAATTGAAAGTGAGAGTAGAGTAATGAGGTATGGGGTGGAATTTTGAATTTAAAGAGTGAGGAAAGTGCGTCGTTTGGGGCGGTGGGGTGCGGTGACCGGGTGCTTGGAAGTGGGAAAAGTCTGGAGAATGAAGAGGACATTAATGCCATGTCGTTATACCTTACCCAAGAATTTAATTCGTTTTTGAATTTACGGAAAGTATTCGAATGTTTTAGACTCGCTGGTAGTTTATTCCAGGCTCGGATAGCTGTAATGGTGAAAGATTTACTGAAAGAAGTCGTGCTGTGACGTGGTACACAGTGCAGAGCTGAACTACGAACTCGGTTTAATTTCAGATGATTGAAATTACTTATTAGACGTGTTACACGAGAACCGTGTAAAATTTTATAAAGAAGAAGTAGAGAGTGAAGTAACCGTCTTTTCTCTAGAGAAAGCATATGAAGTGAGTCAAAAAAGTGCGATATATGGTCGTATTTTCTTAGATCAAAAATAAACCGTACGTATGTGTTCTGTGCTACTTGAAGTTTACGTTGTAATTTAGATGTCATGTTTGTCAGAAGAAAGTCGCAATAGTCAAAATGTGGCATAATAAGTGATTTAATGAGTTTCTCACGGGTACAAATTGGTAAAAGGATTTGCAGGCGTTTCAGCGAATGCAAAATCTTTACGGCAGGTTGAATCTACTTGCGAGTTTCAGCTGAGGGTGTTGTCAATAAACACACCTAGGTTCTTGACTTCGGAACACCAAGGTAGAACGGTGTCATTTATATAAATTTTAGGTAGAGTAGAAGATGATATTTTATTCAAAGTGCTTTTCGAACAGATAATCATGCACTGATTTATTTGGGTTTAATTGTAGGCTAATAACGCTGCCCATTTGTTTAAGGTTATCGTTAATTTTATGTGCGAGTGAGAAGAGTTCGGACGGGTAGCCACTTAGGTATATCTGAAGATCATCCGCGCACATTTGATGACTGCAATATTTAAGTGCATTCCCCACATCGTTTAAATAGATTAAGAAGGCTAGTGGCCCTAATACAGTGCCTTGAGCAACTCCGCGATTTAGCTTCAAGGCCCTTGAGCTGCGACTACCGGACACCACTCTTTCGGTTCTGGAAGTTAAATAGTTAAGAAACCATGTACGCGTGGGCTGTGCAAATCCGATGATTTTTAGTTTTGCGAGTAAGATGTCGTGATCTACTGAGTCGAAAGCTTTGCTGAAATCCAGAAGAATTAAGATAGTTATATTACTGTGATCTATAGCTGTTCTCGCATCTTCAATAACACTCAGTAGCGCAGTACCAGTATTCCTGCCGGAACGGAAACCTGATTGCTAATTGTTTAAAAGTGATTTTTTTTAGATACAGTTCAGTTTGCTTACGGACGACTTTTTCGAGTACTTTAGAAATAGTCGGGAGGATGCTAATTGGGCGGTATTCAATAGGGTTTCTGGTTGATGCTGTCTTGAGAATAGGATGTACGAGCGCACTTTTCCAAGATAAAGGATATTGTCCGCTCATTAGAGAGAAATTTTCCATTTCGGTAATGACTGGATAGGTCACATCTAGGCTATTTTTTAGCAGTTTGGTATTTATACCATCGGTACCTGAAGCATTAGATTTGAGACTTTTAACTATTTTTATTATATCCTCATGTTCCACGGATGAAAAGAAAAAAATCGTCGTTCAATTTTGTTTCTGAGTTTTGGAGAAACGCGAGGGATTGACTCTTCAAGTTACAGTCAAATAAAGGAACGTTCCTTACGAAACTATGATTTAGAGATTCTAGGGGGATATTCGTTTCAATTTGGGGAGGAGCTTTTCCTATTTCTAGATTTTTCAAATTTTTCCAAATAGTTTTCGAGTCGCGGATTCTGCCCAAGGTGGTGTGGAAATATTTTATTTTAGCGTTGTGGCATTTCTGAGTAACTAAATTTCTGAGCATTTTGTGCTGTTTTTTAAATAGTTCGCGTTTAGTTTTTCGGAAAATAGCATGCACTGCATCTCGATCTTTCATTAAATTCCGAATTTCATCAGTTAACTATGGTTCAGTTAACTACTGTTACCATGTTTGATGACGATGGTGCTGTCTTCTGTCCGCACGTTCTTGAGGCCAAAGTGATCGATGACAGCTTGTAGCAAAACCAGGCGCGATTTCGTGAGTGTTTTGTCAAACCAAAATAGATTACACTACGAGAAAGTTACAAGATTACGACCTGTGAATTTGTATTATGATACAGTTTTAGAAAGTATATGGAAGAACTCAAACATTTTCAAGAAATATTTGTTTTTAAGTTCTTAGAGAAAATATTATTAACGTTCGAAATATTTATTTTTAACTTTTGAATAAATTGCCAAACTGCCGCCCCTAAAACTTTGCCGCTCTAGGCCGCAGCCTATTTAGAAATCCGGCCCTGATTACCGATGGGAGAGACAGGTCAAGAAATATTTTTGTAATTTTTGAAAAAAAAAAAAAAGAATAGTGCAATATGGCGCTTATGTCATCGTATAGTGTACATTTGGCACTACATCTTCCAAAAATGTAAAGAAAAAATTTGAAGACATTTCTGAGAAACTCTAGTTTTTGTAATTTTTAAAATTGCACGTATTGCTAGAAAACTACTAAAATGTTCAAAAAATGCACAATACCTTATTGAAAGAACTGATTATGAACAACCAATTTCATTTGAAGGAAAAACCTCTATCTTTAATTTTATTGTAGGAAGACACCAAAAAAATTCAAAATTTTGCAATTTTCGAAAAAAGAGTTAGCCGTGAAAATCGGACCTATGCCACATTTATAAGTGTATTTTACTCTATCCTTACAAGAAATTCAAAGAAAAAAATTTGGAGCTGTTTTGGGGGAAATTTTGAAAATGTCCCGGGGTTCCCCCAAATTTTAAAGAATGTTTTTTCAAAATTTCAAAGCTTCAATTAGAGCCAGATGGACAGGGGTTTCTTCAATTTGGAAAAGAATGTACGTTTGGTTTAGGCGCTAATGGTGTTCACATACGGTCGGACGGGCGTTTAAAAATAAACAAACAACACTTTTTTGGTATCAGGGGACCCCAAAACATGGATTTCCGTTGAAATCCCGAGCATTACATAACTTTCTATACTACGTATACGAGTAAGTAACTAGTGATTCCATAGAATGGCACAGACTTTCTGGTAATAAATTTACTAATTTATCTTGGTGTGGGCTTCACGGGCTTTACTCCATCCTCTTGGTGGCTGTGATGTATCGTCGACCTAAATACATTTTTTGTAAATTTTCTACCTTTTTCGGTTTTCTAATTAGTAGATTCGAAATACTTCTTTCAAAATATTAAACGAAAGGGAAACCTCGTCTTAGAGGAAACGTTTCGTTGAAAAATTTGGAGCCGTTTTTAAGAAAAAATCGTTGAATCTCGTGTAAATGCGAAATTTGAAACTCTTTTTTCACACGAATCTTTCGTGTTTTCGAAAAACCCTATTTGAAGACATTCATTCACAAATGGAATAATGTATACAAATCGCTGGGAATATCCATGTTGACGGCGTGAGAAATACTTAAAAAAAATACATGTCAAAAACAAAAGAATACTCCAAAATGAACTTAATGGCATATTAAACAGTGCAATTAGAACTCCCGGAATGAAAGCTTTGAAGAAAAAAATTAGGAGCCATTTTTGAGAAAATGGAGTTCGAGCGTTTCTGAAAATGCGGAATTTTGAGTTCATTTTCACAGAAAACTTTTGAGGTTTCGAGAAACTTTATTTAAAGAACATGTCCTCATAAATAAAATAATGTTTGATGTTAAGTAAATATTAATGACATGGGAGACAAGTAAAAAAAATACGTTTTTATAATGTTTGCAAAAACAAAATAGTGGAAAATAGGGGGTATGCCATCTTATTGAGTACATTTAGCTCTATCCCTACCAGAAGTTTAAAGAAAAAATTTGGAGCCATTTTTGATGTATGGTTTTTGTTATTTTTTATTATTGCACGGGTACTAAAATTTTCAAAAAACAATGTACATGACCCGATTGAAAGAACTGAATATGGAGAAAAAAATGTACTTGAAGGAAATATACAAAATCTTGAATTTTGTAATTGTAGGAAAACACCAAAAAAAGTGCAAACTTTTGCAATAACTGAAAATTCAGTTAATAGTGAATATTGGACCTAAGCCACCTTTATAAGCATATTGTACTCTATTCTTACAAGAAATTTAAAGAAAAAAAATTGGAGCTGCTTTTGAGAAAATTTTGAAAATGTCCGGGGGTTTTCTTAAGAAAAATATATTATTTTTATATACTTCCCACAATTTTAACGTCTTGCAATTGTTCAGTACAGGATGTAAGTGAAAGGAACTTATTGGCTGGAGTAAATTAAAAAAAAGAAAGGCAAGTGGAATTGTTGAAAATTAAAACTGTGGATGAGGATATATTGTTGTAATAGGGGAAATACATTTTTTAAAAAAAGCAGTTCTTTAATACTTTATTCACAAAAAAATATAGACAACTACCACACACACAACAAATATAAACTTTTAAAACTTTCAATCAAATTTAACAAGTATACATTGATTAATATACACAATTCCTATACTACTCTGAATAATAAAATGTTTATCTCTTCAACTACGTTCACACAGCTTCACACTTATGCAATATTTATAAAATTAGGCCACCTTAGCAAACATCCCTTCTTCAAGTGATGTTTCAATATCACCACCTCTGTTCACTCTCCAGATATAAATATTTGATTTGAAGTATTAGCAGAGTTGCATGTAACACAAAACTACATTTCCTTTGCATTACACTTTACATATTACAATACTACTACCTCACAATTGACACATTCTTTACTTAACACATTTCATTTAATTCATTCATACTACTTTGCTTCATAGTATTATAATTTCACTCATACTGTTTTGCTAGCAACACAAAAAAATCAAATCCACAGTTTGTTTACCAATGCAAATAAGTTATAATAATAATAATAATAATAATAATAATAATAATAATAATAATAATAATAATAATAACAACAACACAGCAAACAAAAAAAAAAAAAAAAAAAAAAAAAAAAAAAAAAAAAAAAAAAAAAAAAAAAAAAAAAAAAAAAAAAAAAAAAAAAAAAACGAACAAACTTTTGTCCACTTCCCTAGGATTTTGCAACGAATTGACAGTAAATCAGGTATGCTGAATCCAGATGTCATTAGTTTCATTGAATGGGCTCTAGTTTTTGTGCTACAAACATTATAATGAATGATGCTATCACAAAACTTGCAACATTTAATGCAAATATCTATCGTTATAAATACACTGTTATGTTTTTGTGAGGAATATAGATAACAAAAAAAGAAAACAAATATTACAAACTTTATAGAAGAAACATATGAAGTATATTTTGGTATAAAACTGGACGATCAAGATCATAGGCTCCCGATTTGGTCTTCAAAACTTGTGTGGAGTGTCTTCATCAGTGAAAACTGGAAAACTAAAGAGTTTAAAATTTGGTGAACCGATGTTATATCGAGAGGCTAAAAATCAACATGATGATTGTTATTATTGTGCTGTAGTGATTGTTAATAGAAAAAGCAGTAGTGGTTATAAGAAAAAGAACTGGGAGTACCGTGATTTGGACGACAGCAAGGCGACCTGTACCACATAGGCCTGAAGTTCCCATATCAGTGTTCACCACAATCTCTGGAATTTCTGTACCCGAAAGTGAGGATGTACAGGTTCTAGAGTGTCATTAAGGAGTTCACAGTGACAATGAATACAATGGAAATGTTGCTACAAAAGAACAATTTTCCCAAGAAGAGCTCAGTAATTTAATACGTGACCTCACTTTGCCAAAACAAGCGGCGGAACTTTTAGCATCCGGACTACAAGAAAAGAAATGTCCGATACCTGAAGCGAAAATAACATTTTACAGAACAAGAAAGGCAAAACTCCTACCATATTTCATTGAAAATGGAGACTACGTGCACTGTTCTAACATTCCTGTACTTGTTAATATGGGTGTTTCAGAATATCGACCCAAAGACTGACTGCTTTTCATAGTCAGTTACACTCAAAGTTTAAAGTGTGTTTTAATGCACAATAGCAACTGCTATCCATCAATCCCAATTGGTTACTCAACAAAAATTAAAGAAGAATATGATAATATAAAAATGGTCTTACAATACCTTTGCTATTATGACCACCAATGGTCTATATGCATAGATTTCAAAATGGTCAACTTTTTACTTGGACGAGATAATGGGTACACAAAGTAGCTGTTTTCTCTGCTTATGGGATAGTCGAGCAAAGGAGCAGCACTGGAAAAAAGTGACATGGCTGCCAAACTACCAACTAACAAACCAACCTGTACATTTTAAAATTTAAAATATTAAACAGTGCAACCAGGATGTAAGCAGTGAAAGAGTTTCCTCAAACTCAAGAATAAATGTTCTGAACATAAACTTTCATATCATTAGAAAAGGGTGGGATGAACTACAAATACTACTTAATCATTGTAATTTCAATGTAATCTGTCTATCAGAAGTGTTCGTAACAGAATATGAGGTTGAATTATAGAATTTAAATAATTACAAAAGAACACATAAATTACGATCAAAAGGCAGGAGGTGGTATAATAATGTCCTTCAAGAAAACATTAATTTTCAAATAAATTGACTACATAAACAATAATTTTGAAAGCATAGATGGTACCCTTAAACATTTAGAAGCAGATAAGGACCCTGTTAATATTTATTTACAGGCCTCCAAACTTAAATGTTTTAGAATTTTTAAGAAATTTAAAAGTGTTAATTGAAAGTATTACTGAAAGGACAGCTATCTTAACAGGAGATATTAACATCAATCTGTTGGATCATAAAAACTCAGCTGTTAAGGAATATGAAACAATTTTGTATAGTAGAGCTTATATAAATGTTATTGAATGTGTAACTTGAGAGGAAATAAGAATTGGTAAGCTATGTAGCTTACATATTGACTGAAAATAAAGTTTCATTAATCTGCAACTAAAGTAAAACAATTTTTCATGCAAAAGCAGATGATTCTTTACTTTCTCTTGTATGTATGTATATATGGAGTAATATACTTAGTATACAGAAAGTTATGTAATGCTACGGAAAATCGATTTCGAGATTTCATCGGAAATGCACGTTGTGGGGGACCCTGATATAGAAAAAGTGTTTTTTTTTTTCCCTTTCAAAATGTCTGTTTGTCTGTGAACACCAGTAGTGCCTAAACCATGCGTATGATTGTTTCCAAATAGAAGAAACCCCTGTCCATCTGGCTCTAGTTGAAGCTTTGAAAAACATTCTCTAAAATTTGGGGGTACTTTACATTAAGTCTCTGGGGCATTTTCAAAATTCTCTAAAACGGCCCCAAATTTTGTCAATAAATTTCTTGTAAGAATAGAGTATAATACACTTATAGGGGGTGGCAGAGGTCCAATTTTCGCGTTCTGAATTTCTGAAAATTTTGAAAGTTTGAATTCTTTTCGGCGGGTTCTTACAGCTATGAAATTGAAGATTGAAGTTTTTTTACATTCAAATATAATTTGTTGTCCATAATTAGTTTTTCATTAAGTTCATGTACAATTTTATTGAAAATTTTATTATTATTTTATTATTTCCATACAATAGTGCATTCAATATTTGCAATTTTTATAAATTACAAAATTAAGACTTTTTTAAAAACGGCTCAAAGTTTTTTCTTTACACTTTTGGTAGGAATAGTTCTAAATACAGTCTATAAGATGGCATTAACGCCATATTGCTCTATTCTTTTGATTTTTCAAAAATTACAACATTGTATTTCTTTTGACTTGTCCCTCACATTGTTAATATTTACATTAGTGGCAATTTATTCAGATTATTGCATTTATGCATACATGAGCTTTAAATAAATCTTATCAAGTTTCCTGAAAATTCAACAGTTTCCAGTTAAAATGAGCTCAAAATTCTGCATTTTCAGAAACGCTCAAACGCCATTTTCTCGAAAACTGCTCCAAATTTTTTCTGCAATCTTTTCCAACAGATAGTGCCAATTGCACTGTTTAATGTGGCATAAAGTTTATTTTGCTGTATTCATTTGTTTTTCAAAAATTACACAAATGTAATTTTTTTGAAATATTCCTCGTCGTTAATACGCACATTTCCAGCAATTTGTATACATTATTGTATTTGTGAGTGAAAGTGCTTCAAATGACTTTAAATGAAGGTTTTCGAAAATTCATTAGATTCCTTTGAAAAAGAGCTTCAAATTTCCCATTTACAACAATGCTTAATCGCCATTTTCTTAAAAACAGCTTCAAATTTTTCAATGAAAATTTCTATTTTTACGAGGTTTTACTCTTCTTTAATATTCTGGAAGTAATATTTCAGTTCTAGTATTAAGAAACTGAAAAGTTGAGAAAATATAAAAAAAATGTACTTTGGGTGGTAATAGGTGGTAGCTGGTAAGAAATTCAGGCAAGACCGTAAAGCCAGTCCACACCAAGGAAATAAGAAAATTGCTACGAGAAAGTCTGTGCCTTTCTATGGCACCACTAAGTTCTCAAATATCCTATCAATTCTAAAATCACAAAATAGGTCAATGACTAAACCAACTACTCATAACAGCCAACATCAACACCATTTCAAGCATGAAATGCCCTTGTATATGCATTTTTTCGCCCATGAATATTTCTTTACATCTGAAGATGTATTTTGTAATTCCACAACTAATTTCTCAGTGATAACTAGACATTGGATATTTAGGCACTGAAAATGTCAAGAATAAGGAGAAAATAGGCACTGTCCAAGTTCCATACATAATAAAATGAAAAATTGTTTGTAATTTTTGTCTATATTATTTCGTAAACTTAAATGCCCTAAACAAGATTTATATATTTACAACTCTTTTACATTTTATTCTTAATAGTTGGCACTGCAATATATTACCTGTAACTTTTCAGAGTAAGTTACTAGTAACTTTTCATAATTTCAAATTTGCGACTATTGGGAGACAATATCCGTTTGAATGCACAGAAGTATCTCTCTCAACATCTCATGTGACTGGCATATATTTTAGAAGCCCAACATTAGCAACACTGAAACCTTCTGGGAATTTACATTTATTTCCACTTAAAATTTTGGTGCCCTTGGTATATTGTCAATCGACCATGTTCTCAGAACATGGTGGGTATTTATGAAACAGGGAAATGGAGAAAAATCTGTGGGTATACTTTTAGGAATTTCTCATATTTTGAAGTACAAAGATATGAATTGAAGGTTTTGTAATGAATGGTTACAAAACCATTGGACGTTGTACCTTGATCGATTTTCTGACATCTTAGCACTGCATATAAAAATAATACATAAAAGGCAAAAATGTCCAATAATTAAATAAAATAAAATAAATAAAAGAAAAAAGTATTTATTGGAAAAAAGAAAAAAAAAAGGGGGGGGGTGGCATTTATGCTCAAACGGCAAAAATTAGCATTCTAAAACTTTGTCCTTTTTCTTGATCCCTGCACATATATTATCGGCCTTCCAATAAGTTCGCTAAAATAAAATATGCATTTCCCAAAACATCCAAAGTCTTGTAATAACCATCTGTTTTTTGAAAGAGTGATACGATAGCTGACCCATTATGAAAGAACTCAAGAAGCAAATAAAAGTTTTATTCAAGAAAGCCAGAAAACCATGCACAGTGGACTAAGTGTAAGTAAAATTACATACCAATCAGAAATATAAGGAAAGAGACAGCAGAATGTTGAATGAAAATGTTGAACCACACAAACCAAAATCTTCAGGATGGTGTCAGTACTGCTGGACAAAAAATGATGCCTCTGGATATTATAGGTAGATTATGTTCAATTATGTTTCCCAAAGTATATTTTTAAGATGCTTCAGTTTTTAAACTCAATGTAAAAATAAAAGTTACGAAAAAGTACAAAATCATAAATTCTTTCCTATACAAACAAAGAATTAACAAGCACCAGCCTTTATTATTGTTGCAGTCTCCTGCCATTGAAGAATCATCTGCATGATGATAATAGAAGGGCACTGAGTGCAACAGTGGTCTGAGCTCCCCAAAAATGAGTTATTGATATCATTTGTTACCTAAGGTGAACTATCTTTGTACATTGTTGGTTTGGCCAGTTTTCCCCTACAAGGTAAGAATGAAGTCACTACTCTTTCTCTTCAAAATCCTTTCTTTCAAGATTATGAAACTTCAACTAAATTTTTCTCGGTTTCCTTAAAATGTGGTTTAGACAATTGTGCTGATGAGTATTCTACCTCACTAATAAAAATTAAGAATTACCAGACACTAACAAATTGGGGATGGTGGTGAGGGGGAAGAGAATATTCTTCAACTCGCAAATTTCATTCAACAACTCAACATTTGGAACTTCGAGATGATTAGTTATCAACGTGTTCAAAAGGAATCATTTTCTGTTGCCATACAGTATATAATAACTCATACTCAAAGGTTCAGTATTTTGAATCTACAGAATGGATTAATTGAAATAATTTGCTTAATCAAATGTAATTCTAACAGCAACTTGAATCAACTTCATGGACATAAAATGCATCACGTCACTAAATCACATTTATAATCATGAATCTCTAATTGCTCAAGTCAAAATGACATAGATGGAGCAGTCTTTGGCAATAACTTTCAAGCAGAGCCACAGATAACTATTGCAAACGTGTTTTCAACAAATAATAGGCATTGTAAAACACAATGGTCCTACTATATTAGTCTTCATTACATGGTTTGCAAGGGACCAATTAATATCTAACCTGCAATGGTACTAGATTTGGTATTGCTGTCTTCCCTTCCTGTGATTTTTCTAAATTAGAAATAAACTCTTGAAAAATGACTAAACTTTCACATAAACGGGTCTTCTGGGGAGAATGTAGTTCCTTCTGGGTAGAAAATGAATCTTTCTTCAACTCTGAAATTTCATTCAAAAGCAACTCCACATTTGGAACATTGAGCGGATTTAAGTTATCAACATCTTTTGGATCAAAAGGAATGGCAATTTTTCCTGTGTCTGCATGAACAGAAAAAGGGCATTTGAGCAAATGGTTGACGCTTTTTGTAACAATGGAGTCTAATCGGGGATACAAATACTGAATCATTATTTCTTCTACAATATGCTTATGTACTGTCTTTAGATTCCCTGCTTCTTGCAATTCTTTGATGTACTTCATAAAAGCAAACCACCGATCCCTTGAACATCTGTGTTCTAAGAACTTATCCCGTACTTCTTTTAAGTCTTCATCTCCAATTACATTCAGAAATATTGCCATTTTCCTTGGAGTTCCTAAAATATCTTGTTCTTGAATGCACACAATCATAAAGTATTCCTGGATAATATCTAAAGCACGTCTAATTGAGTGATGAATGTTCTCTTCCGTAATTTTCACTTTTTTTGGCATGTACACTCCTCCTGTCACTACCTGGACGTAATTAATTATTGCACACCGTGCTTCTATCGATAATATTCGAACCGAATCATCACACACCCAACAGTGAATGCCACGACGTCCAGAAAATACCCACAATAGATGTTGAAAGCCGAAATCTTCACGTAACGTGCCATCAATTATTTTACATGCTATGGCCAAGAATTTCCAACATTTTTGACAAATATTGGCGCCTTTACAGCAATATCGAACTTCGTCATAATCTGTAATGTCAATATCGAAGACTAGTTCTTTTTCACACGGTGCGAAATCATTAGCAGTCTTTTCGTTTACATTCAAAGTATACAATGCACCAATGTCAATTTTGGCAGGCTTCTCTTCTAAAAGAGCTCTTCGCCATTCCCCACAATCTCCAAACGATTGGAAACGAGCGACGGTACCTTTCACTAGGGTAAAACAAAATTCGCGTCTGCCAAAATGACCAAGGCCCTTTCCATAATTCAGCCATTTGTATATCAGTTCACACGGGAACAGGCTTTGATAATATAAGAAGAGCTGTTTTTCAATTCTTTCTCTTCGACGCCACCGTATAAATTGTCGTTTCAGTGAAGCAGAATTCATCGAACACGAACTCATTCACCGCAAATCACAATGTTTATACTACGTGTGAGTGACCGTAACTCACCGAAAAAAGGACTATTATCACATGAAATTTATGCTGTTTCAGCATAGTAAAACTGTTACCTAAATCAGCAATCAGCATCGGCGATAGAAGCAGTCAAGATCAGGCAACGCTCACAGTTATTTGAGTTTCAAATTCAAATGAGATGCCTGTACGAAGTCGATGCGACGCTTCACTTTCACATGTTTCTATTTTAATGCAAAGAATAAAGAATTTCGAGATTGTCGAAATGTGAACTGTCTCGAAGGAAGTTATTCGCCGTTCGTTCATGAATGGTTTGACCCGAATCAAACATGCTGTAAAATAATATTGATAAGAACCGCTAAAGAGAATATTTCTTACACCGAGAGCACGGCAGAGACTTTTCTTGCACCGCGGTGGAAGGCGTGAAGACATTTCTTGCCGCACATTTCTCACAACACATCTCTCAGTGGAATCTATAGTGTAAGAAAATTCTCTTACATCATGTGAGATATACACAATTTCTCTACTTTAATATCTTGCAAAGATCTTAGCGTCCGGCTTGCTGGGTCAATGGGTCACGATATATTATAATCCTTATTACCTTTATAATAGATTATAGGATCCGCAGACTATACAGCGCTGCTGGGAATCTGAAATAGAATGATTCTAATTCCTAGTTCATTACTGTTTGGATTGACTAAATGAAAGATCACTTTCTTTCTAAAGAACAAAATTTAATAAAGTTTATTGTTACCTTTTAGCAAACAATTTAGTGAATTTAATAAATGATTTTGATGTTAGGCCTTTGATCAAGATATCTTTGAATTTTACAGTTTTATACCGCGGTTAACTTATCTATTCTTCGTTGATGTCCCTCGTAGACTTCTCAGTCGAAATATCTTGCGAGCTTGCCGTAGTCCAAAGTCTCAAGAAATCCTCTTCTGCTCCTATCCAAACTGGTCTCAAACTATCAAAATTATCAGTCCCGATTACGTCCTATGACATAGTCCCGAAATCTATAACTCGATTACCACTCCCGACAAAGTCCCAATTTATGCATCAATATTACTTCCACATGCAATATCTGCAATATCATTTACTGTCCTTAAAATTTCACGATCTGATAACCCGACTATGACTATCTGCACTACACTCGCTCCCTCTCACGAACCTACGATCAGTTCAGACACGCGATGCCGTTCAGAATGAATCTTCCTGCTTGATTCACCCTCGAAGACATATCTTCTTTTTTTTCATAACATTTGACCGTCCTTCTCTCACCCAGCCAATCCATACGTACGTTACATTTTGGTGTAGCTGTCCTTTCGATCGTCTAAACTTCTTCGCCCAATCCCAAATTTTCTACTTTCGGCATGCAGCCACCTCCTAATGCATTTACAAAAAACAAAAACTACATTGTTTATTCCCGGTCGTTGCTAAGCCTTTGCTCTCGTGATATATTCTAATGCATGTTCCACCATATAGTCTACAAATAAATGTTTGTTTATTTTCATGTGACATATCGGTATGTCACACATGATGTAGTCTGTTGTCGGAGGCATGGTGGGGGTATCTACAAACAGCGTCCACAGGTTAAGAATACAGCTATATACTTGGATTTTTCTAATTGGCATATGAAGGTATTATCGTGGATGAATAACAGGATACCCAGCTCCCTATGTTTCCTTAAGAATGCGTTTCTTGCCCCCACGGTGCTGTGCTCTGTGTTTCTGTTCGTGTCCTCCTTAGGTTCCGCCGGCTTGTATCTGCCTTCCGCTGATTGCTACCCTTCGATCATGTATACAGCTACCCTCGTATACATGGTCGAAGTTGCAACCCTCGTGTGCACGTCGATTTCTGGCGCTGCTCATGTTCTATCATGGCCGCTAAACGTGGTCCGTACTGTGCAGCACTGTGTTGTTTTTATGGTTGTCGTGTCGACAAACCATTGTCTTAGCCAGAATTCATGGTCATATAGAGGGTATTAATATAAAATGTATGTGGTTCATTAAAATCTTTTGCTGTGAGATAGCCTGAAATCATGATGACAAGGAACAAAGGTTGCGATGTGGTGAATGTATTGCTTAATTTAAAAAAATTGCTTTGAGATAGCCCGAATTCATGGTCATTCAGAGGGTATTTACAGGTAGATACGGTGTATGTTAGGCTTAATTAAAAACGGTTGTCACTTGGAACGGAGGAGTAATGTTGCGGTCCATTCAATGTGCAAGAGGTGAAAATTTTGTTAAATGTAAATCTGCAGCCTGTTATATGCTCAGTGTATTGATGCTTGACTGAAAACATTTGTGATAAAAATGTAAGCATTAACTTGTGGTCTCTTGGAACGGAGGTGTAGTGTTGCGGTCCATTCAATGTGCAAGGAAGTAAAAATTTTGTTTTTATTAATGTGCAACTTAAGTCTCTCTATGGGTGTCTTATTATAAGTTTCTGTATTTGAGTAGTGTCACAACTGGAAAAGGGTTTAGTGGTCTTAGTTGGGTGCGAGTTCCGCATTACCCAGAAGTGCGGTCCCTCCTGGGTGTCTATTATGATTTCCACAGTTCCCTCGAGAAAAACAATCCTTTTAAGTAATTCCTTTTTTATGTCATTGAACTAGGAGTGAGAGCATATTCTTGAGAGTGAACCCCCAAATATTATTTCTGACGCCACTCAAGTCGCCTTGCAGTGGTTGTGTTGTATCTGGAAATTTGAGTGTTTTATAATGATAGTAAACACCGTGTGATTGTAATTGTGTATAGAGAATGTGTATTGAAGTGTATGATTGTACTTTTAAATATATAACAAATTTTATAAATCACTGTTTTTTTCTTTTGTCGTAATCCAGGCCCTGGACAATTAAATGTGAAATAGACAAATGCTGACAACAAAAGTTTCTTTGGTTATCTATATAAAAAAATTAATGGATTGTTTTATAGCGTTTTCCATTCGCCGCACTGGTGCGCACTCATGGCAGCTTTCCTGTTCCATTCGACCGCTAGGGCGGACCAATGCAAAGAAGCGCATATTTCATTCGCACATCGACACGGAACCGGGGCGCACTCGGGACGCCCTAAACTGCACTGTCGATCGCGTCAGTGCAGTCCAGTAAACCGGGCCATTGTGAGGTTAGGTACGGAGGTTATCCATGCTTATTTAGATTCGTGGTGAAATTGTGAAGGCAATTGAGGATCTTCTGTCACGCAGGAATACTTCGAATGATGGAGTATATTATGTTTTGCAAGAAATGTCATAAAATAATTTTTGTGATTACACGAAGTTCGGAAAATCAGATTGTGTTTTCCGAAAATTTAACTTTGAATAACTTTATGTTAGCAATTTAGAAACTAAAGTGTTTTAAGTACGTCTCAATTTCGAAGCGCTAATTAAGTGAAAATAAAAATAGTGACACAAAATCATTCAAATATACGCCAAGAAATGTTTCTCGCACGCCCATACTGTGACATACCAATATGTGACATAATATGGTACAATATTTATTATAAATTGCGTAAATTATAGGGGATAAATATATGTGAATATGCTAGCATAGCAACGGTAAGCGAGTCGTCGTCAAGGTCAACAATCTTCATTCAGTGACAATCGCGAAGACGGCTAGTTCATTTTGTATAGAATTCAGGGATTGGCCGAAAAAGCAGTGACAGTCGTGAAGAAGGCTAGTTCATTTTGTAAGAAATTTAGGGATTGGCTAAGTACGGAAGTACATCAAGTGTTGTCTGTAAATAAACAATCGAAAAGATGGACCGAGCTTTGCAGGGCTCAAAGAATACGATAGGCATTCATTCTGACTGATGCCGTGGTGTTGAACGGATCGTGCTCCAATTAATGTTAGGAGTTTTTTGGGACTTGTAAGCATCTACTAGGGAATAGATATTGATAGAACTTCGAATTTGAATGCTATGTGTGACAGTAAAACTTAAAATATTTCAAGTGAACGAGTTAGAAGGACATTGAGGGCTTAGGCGAAGTTATCAGTAAGTGGACTGGAATGCTAAGAGCAGATAGTTTATTGATCGTTGAGTATTCAGCATACGCGTGGGATGAACTTGGAATTCGTAAATTGGCGAACGAATTTTATAAACGAGACTTTATTAACTTCGAAAACAGTGATGAACGGTGATTGACGTGTGCTTCTGCAAGAAAAGAAGAGAGAAGATGGTATCTGGACCTGAGGACAGCGACGTCGGAGAAGAATGAAGATGGTCCAAGAGCGCGCGAAGACGAATACCACATTATAAGGTTGGAACAGGTCATGACCAAGGTTTTTTTCCATATTGTGTAAAATCATAAAGGACCAAAAATTGTTTAATAAACTTCCATGTTTTGTGAAATGAATACATGATTCTCATTGAGCCAATTCTAGTAATGAAGTAGCAAGATAGAAATATATTTGCTTTTCGGATTCCTTGACCACTCTGTATAGATGGCAGATCGGGTAATCATCTATTAGCATACAATTGTGATTATTTCTATGAAACCCATCGACCCAGGTAGCCGGAAACTAATTTATTATAATTAGAGTTGAAGGTTGACTTGTATAATATTTTTAGCGTAATCTTTTCCTGGCGCCCATTTATACAAATTCGGAACGGATTACGTTGGAATAAATCATCAATATAGTCAGTTTATTTCAAATGGCGCTCCAACTGGGGCTGAATTTGTTTTAAATTAGACAGTTTATTTCAATACATATACCAGCGGAAATGTTCATGTTCATATTTTTATTGTTTTCAGTAATCAAACAATTCTGCAGAAGCCTTTCGGTTCAAAATCTTGTGTACTGTATCGATCACTGGCAAATCTTGAAAAATGCAATTTCGACTCATACGCATTTGAAGTTTTCGTAATTTTTTAAATAAAGAAATTACACGTTAATAATTTATGAATTAAGAAGTAAGAATTACCAAAAGACTTCATAAAAATTATAACATCGATCATAATTCAAAATTATTATTTTTCGAGTTCCATCAGTGTGATTGACAGCTGTGTATAATTTCACTGCATAGCGCACAAGCACTGCCTCAGTTCCGGAATCCGTTTCATTCGTAGCTGCCCTTCACGCGAGTGGGGTAGCACTGTTGCGGAGCGATGACGTTTTTGCCCTGCACTAGGGTGGGTGTCAGTGCAATGAATGGAAAATGCTATTAGTTAATTTTTGACTTTGACTTTTTTCATTAACTTTGCTTTCTAATACAAAACATTTTTAAATTGTAAATCATAAACAAACCAATTAGTTAAATTTAATTTTTAACAAACAATCTACATTATCATTATATTTACTTTCAAATATCCTCAGTTCCTTTCAGTAATTCGTATTTGGCGGGTATCTCTGAAATTCGAATTTGGCGGGTTTTCGCACGTAAAAAGCCACCGGGAAAGCTGGAGGTATTCGCAAGAGCGTGGAAGCTGGACATCTTAGTGTTAATCTATGGTATTATCTTCAAGGTGAAATATGGAAAGACATGGAATATGGAAAGCATAAGTGCTAGCCACATCGATTATATGAGCGAAAGTGCCAGCCGGAGCCCCACAAGAATAAACGCTTCTGCTTTTAATTCCATTTCTGTGCCTGGGCAAACGAAAACGCACTATTCAGAAATAGTATGCTGAATATTATAAATTGTTCCTTCAGTGTATGTGTTAACCACACCGATCATATGAGCGAAAGCTCCAGCCCCAGCCCCAGCCCCAGCCCCAGCCCCAGCCCCAAAATATTGTTTGGGCAAACTGGAATATTCTTTTATCGAATAGAATATAACGATTTTTTTTATGTGCATACCTGGGATTAATAATGGGTAAGCGATATGCGAAGTTTGGTTAAATTTCCAGATTTCTTTCAGGCCAACCTAAAGTTGGTTCATAATTGTTTTTTCGCGTCTAATTTTATTTTAGTAGTGGGCAAACGAAAATTTTTGGTGGGTAAACCTGGGCAAATAATTTACTAAATTATTTAAAATACCTGAATTTTTGGTCAACATGGATTTGTCCCGAACATTTTTTTGCGTGTAAATTTTTTGTGTGGGTGGGCAAACCTGGGTAAACGATATACCAAGTTTGGTTAAAATCCCAGATTTTTTCCGGCCAACTTCACGGAGGTCGCTACGTCGTGGCAGAGAGCGGCCGAGATTGTTTATGCCCAGCCTCGGGCACGGGGAAAGATTACAGGAAGAAAATTGTAATTTGAGAGTGAATAAAACATTGTTAAGTTTTATGTTGGACTTTCATTACATAAACATAACAGAAATAAAACACAGAATAGCGAAATCATACGCACGTACATCGTCACAGCAAGTGTTACGAAATTAAGAAAAGCGTAAGGAGGGAAACAACACAATACGTCCAAGAATTCCCACATATACATACATACAATTCCCATAATACAAGAATTCCCATAAATAGATAGTCCAGTCACAGATATTCTCCTTAGACGCTTATACTCAAGCACAGTTAATAATGTTAATAATGATAATGGAAAACTAATTGATCGTCTAGCCACGCAAACAAATCAGTCTTTCGAGCGACTCGAGCAAATAATAAGTAAATAATCTGAACAAATGAGTACATTACTCGATCTATCTCATGATTAAGTTGAAGACCAAAATATGAAAAACGCCTACTGGATTGCAGAATGGAATGATAATGGATTATCTCTGCGCATATCAGAACTAAAAGTGTTCGAAAAATAAGACATAGATGTAATGCTAATATCAGAAACGCATTTAACAGAGAAGACCTTCATTTCAATTCATGGTCACAACATCTATGATACCAAGCATTCAGATGGTACAGCGGATGGTGGATCGGCAGAAATAATAAAGAAAACAATCAAACAGTATATATGGCCGGCATACCAGAAAGAGCATATTCAAGCTACTACAATACAAATTAATAATGTCTGTGGACCCGTCAAAGTAAGTGCATTGTATTGCCCCCAAAACATAGAATAAACTAGTGATGCTACGGAATGGCGCATACTTTCTCGTACTAATTAGTTTCCTAATCTGTTTCGTCTGGTCTTCGGTTTTGTCCCCATCTCTCCTCCCGGCTCGTTCCTTTCGGAGTCAAAAAAATATTTCTTGCAATTTATTTCAAAATCATTCAATATTTCATTTCTTGCAAAATATTTCTCGGTCCCTTAGTTGCAATATAGAATTTGTGGTGCTACAACCGAACATTTTTCGCACTTAATTTATAACATGTAATTTTCGAACATTTACAGAGTACAACGAAAATTAAACGTGAACCGTTTTTCAAGTGCCCCTTGCTCTATTCGAGAAAAAATTAAAAGAAAATTTTGGAGCGAGTTTTGAAAACAAAAATTTAAGTTCGCATTTACTTCAAGCACTTTGAAGAAGGGAAAGCATTACGTAATAACAATATTCTAACTACAAACGATTCAAAAGTGATGAACGCAAAATATAGCTTTATTATTCACTGTGAAATTTTAATGACTTTACTCAACTACTTACGTACATTATAGCAGTTTAATTTTACGTACCTTATAGCGGTTTGATATATGATACATAGGAGTAATGGGTACAAATTTCGCAACCATGATATGACCAACTATGATAGGATTTCAGTAATAAAATGATTCCAACGGATGCACGTGAAAAAAATCACTACGTAAGTAATACACTACGATGACACCTAAACCAGAATACGAATATGTATTATGACTACACACACACACACACACACACATGGGAGTTTCATGTAAAGTACCCCCAAATTTTAAAGAATGTTTTTAAAAATTTCAAAGCTACAACTAGAGCCAGATGGACATTGATTTCTTCAATTTGGAAAAGATCGTACGTGTGGGTGAGGCGCTAGTAGTGTTCGGAGACGGACGGACAGACGGACATAAAAAAGCAAGTTTTCGGTATCAGGGGACCCCAAAACGTGTATTTTCGTTGAAATCTTGAAATCGATTTTCCGCAGCGTTACATAACTTTCTCTATACTATGTATATTACTCTGTATACTCCATATACTTCAAGTAATATTGGGGTTCTACTATTAGGTAACCGAAATAATACGTTATCTTCCCTTGAAGAAAGCCTCGGGTTATTCTCTGATAACGGGTGTCGTCCTTAAGAACCCGCCCAAGGAAGCTATTGCCCTGACCACCTCAATACTAAATGCAGTTCTCAGAATATGTCATTTTCCCTCACAGTGGAAAAACTTCCAAATCATCATTAATAAACCTGCTTACGAAACTTACGTCATGTAGACCTATCCACCTACTTCCCCTCCGTTTAAAAGTTTTGGAAAAACTAATGCTGAAGAGACTAAGATTAATCCTGGAAGAACATGAACTTATTCCTTGTCATCACATTGGCTTCCGCAAAAGGCATTCCACAACAGAGCAGGTACACAGGGTAGTCAACATGATCAATAAACCATTAGAAGAAAACCAATATTCTTCTGATTTTATAGACGTCAGCCAAGCTTTCGACTAAGTTTGGTATACAGGGTTTCTGTACAAAATCAAGAAACTTTTACCTCATCAATGATATGTACTATTCATTTCTTGATAGAAGTTTCCAAATTAATTTTTAGACAATCGGAATTTTCTGTTTTCGTTTTATTTCACAACGTTGCGGAACACAAATGTGTCTCCATCAGGAAATTGATAGATACAATAAGTACTTACTGTACTGTGAAATAATATTTTTTTTAAAAAGAAAGTAAAAATGACCACGAACTTCGAGCCTCTATACAGTATATATTTATAAACTGTCATAAACTGTTTAAACATAATTTTAAAAATAGTTTTCAGTTTTCTATACTGAATTCAAATTTTGATTGTTGAATTTCAATATTCAAGGTATGCGTTATAATATTATCCGTTATTCCTAATGATTTTAACATTTTTATCAAATGTATTTCTGTTGCTTACCAAGTTTTAATGAACATTTGACGCCATTTCTTGTGATACAATTAGCACATATATGATAACCCTGATAACAGAAGTAAACAGTTGATTTGCTGAGATAGTACGTCATATTTCAGCTTAGGTTTAAAACAAATAAAGTCTTGAAGATCCAAAACATTTGAGTGACTCATACATATTATGATGCTGTGTTTGTTCAGTGCTTTCAGGCAATGCATGTAAATAACACGTTATTCAATGTAAGAGCTATAGCCTTTTTAATGTGTTTATATTATTGCAAAAGAGTGGAAAATTTACATACCTTTTGCAGATGAAACACCTGAGAATAACAGGAAATTGAGTAGATGTTTAGTCGTTTGAACTGCGAATTACGAAAATGGTGTTACCTGTATGTGGCCGTGTATTGACTTGAAATAACCATCGAACGTTTCTGTCTTTAAAGCAGAAATTCTCTTTTGCCCTCTTGTTCCGAGGTGTTATAATTTTACTTCCCTGATTTCCGGGGAATTTAAAAGAGACTACTCAGTCTCTCCCGTTCCTTTTTGCCCTAGTCCACTATCGTACACAACTCAGTTAACGTGAAAATTAAACTTTATATTAGAGAATAAAGAACCTCTTACGGCGAGAAAGTGTACCTACACAAAACAAACTTATTTAAACCATTCTGTAAAGAGGAAAACCTCCAACGAAGAATGATCTCGACGTACTAAAATAAAATTGACGCAAAAACTTATTTAACCATTAGCTCGCGGCGTCTAACATTTGACACTTGTCACCTAGACGCGATGGTGCTGCCCACAGAAGCTATAAAATTAAATTTTGTTACAAGGATTATTTATATCGCATTTTTAAGTCGCATAAACTTCAAAAGTCATGAGCGACTAATACATTAATTAAATGTAAACATAAATCTGTGAAAATATATTTACAAAATTTTAAAACTTTTTCTTGATAAGTAGGTGATGATAAAATGTCGTTCCCAAACATGATAAGAAAAGAGGGGCGTGGTCGAAGCGGAAGGGTGGACAAAGGGAGCACAGACAAAAAAATCTTGAACTATAGGTTTTCTGAAAAGCTTTTTGATAAAACAATTTTGCAGAAAATAACATTGGGAACAACAGGCATTACAAAATGTAAATTTTGTAAAACATTGTATAAAACTACTTTACAGAAAATATGTACCACGTACAACAGACCTTACAAAATGTACTTGTTGTGAAAAGTTTTATACAACAATTTTAGAGAAAAAATTAAACTTTGTGCAACAAATATTACAAAATGTACGTTTTATGATTTTGAACAACAATTTTACAGAAAATATCACCATATACAACAGACATTACAAAACCTACGATTTATGGAACATTTTTTACAACAATTTTACAGAAAATATCACCGTGTACATCAGACTTTACAAAATTGTACGTTTTGTAAAGCGTTTTATAAACCAACTTTACAGAAAATATGACCGTGTACGACAAACATTGCCAAATGCACGTTTTATGAAGTTTTTTGAGAAAATTTTTTGCAGAAAATAACAGCGTATACAACATGCATTACAGAATGAACGTTTTATGAACATTTTTTACACCAATTTTACTGAAAATATCACGGTGTACAACAAACATTAAAAAATGTACGTTTTATGAAGCGTTTTCTACAACAATTTTACAGAACATATCACCGCCTACAAGACGCTTTACCGCAAGGGACGCGAGTATTAGGGAGTTTACGCACACCATAGTGGACATCATTATCGATCTTCTGCGCTCGCGCAGATGCACAAAAATGATGCCAAACTTGAACTGCGGATGTGCAGAAGATCAATAGTGCTTTAACGTTGAGTTAAAGTTTAGTTTTTTGATAGGGAGTTTTGGGCTCTCTCAAATGTTACAGCAATCGAAAGATCAATCTTTCGCACATGCGCAGTTAAAGTTTCGCATCACTTTCGTGCATCTGCGCATGCGCAGAAGATATGGCACGACTTTTCGCGTCTTTCTCGGTCGTGCCGATAGATGTCGCTTGATCTGCAGAACTGCTTGATACGATCGCGATCATTCGACATCTGGCGGCACGACCGAGAAATACGCGAAAACCCATGTCATATTCCATCGTGAAGACAAGCCTCCCACGCGCCACGTTATGAAATCCCAAGTATACTGCGGGTTTTACTTTACTTCAGCGGCGAGACATTTGATCAACTGTTACGGTGCTGTCCAATTGGGACCTTACACGTCACTACGGTGACGTAATAATGGTGGTTCAGCCTTCCGATTGGATGACACCGTAAGAGCTGATTTACTTCAAACACAGCTCTTTAAAAGCTGCAGTATATATATGTATATTCTTGTTTTTTTTTGTAATGTGGCATCTGTGGGTAGAGTCTCCAAGATGGAATTCGGCATGACTTTTTGCGTCTTTCTTGGTCCTGCCACAAGATATCTCATGATCGTGATCGTATCAAGCGACTCTAGTGGCAATATTGAGAATGACGCAAAAGTCGTGCCGAATTCCATCTTGGAGATACTACCCACAGATGCCACGTTAGAAAAATTTAAGTACTACTCGCACAACTTTGCTTGAACGATGGATTGAAGAAATACAGGCGGAGTGGGGATATTAGTTACGAAGTCAGCCACTAGAGTATTTACAGTAATGTCAACCTCTGGAAAATAAAAGTCAAGCGTGCTACGTGTGCGGCCAGGTCATCGCTCTGGGTAGGCAACAGTAGGGACACTAGATAGGAGTTTTAAGTGCCTTCCTTGAAGGACCTGGACCCGCCTCAGCCGTTTCCTTAGATAATGGTAATAAAGTTGAACAGAAGTTCTCGATTATGAAAGCAACTAGCTTGTTTCGCGCCAACGAAATTTGTATGCTTGGAATGTCGTCATCAGTGCTCGTTGCAAGCTTTTGCCTTCAACTGTTTTTTGCTCAATGGAGGGGGAAGCAAGGTCATCGTTCAAGAAAAGTTGCGCCAGTATACTTGGGTTTTCGTAACGTGGCCGATGACATTACGTCTTTTTAGACCTCCGCTTTATAATATGAATCTTTTCAATTAATTCGCGAACGTCCTTTTCAACGGGGTTCATGGCCTCAAACATTTGCTTATCAGGCAGGAAGTGTAAAAATGACGTAATGTCATCCTCGTTACGAAAACCCAAGTATATACTTTGTTTTTTCAAATGTGGCAGCTGAGGGTAGTATCTTCAAGATGGAATTCGGGACGACCTTTTGGTCTTTCTAGGTCCTGCCGCAAGATGTCGCATGATCGCGACCGCATCAAGCAGTGCTGCAGACCAAGCGACACCAGCAGCAGGACTGAGAATGACTCAAAAAGTCGTGCCGAATTCCATCTTGGAGACACTACCCATAGATGCCACATTACAAAAAACAAGAATATATACTGCAGCTTTTAAAGAGCTGTGTTTGAAGTAAATCAGCTCTAACGGTGTCATCCAATCGGAAGGCGGAACGCCACCATTATTACGTCACCGTAGTGACGTGTAAGGTCCCAATTGGACAGCACCGTAACAGTTGATCAAATGTCTCACCGCTGTAGTAAAAACGTAAGAAAAACCCAAGTATAGTGCATTGCCTCGGGCGTTGCTCAGCCGTCGGCCCGCCCGGCGAGGTCGCGCTCCACGATCTCGCGCAGGTCGCGCGTGATGCGGCGTCGGAAGGGCGCGTCCTCTGCGAAGGCGCGCGTCACCAGCGCCACGCGGTCGCGCACCAGGTGGCGGCGGCCGTGGCGCGCCAGCGACGCGCGCAGCGCCGCCTGCGGCAGCAGGTTGTTGGTGTGGAAGACGGCGGCGGCGAGGCGGCCCAGCGGCGCGTACTCCGCGCACGACGCCGCGAACGCGTCGCGCGGCAGCAGCGCCTCCGCGCGCAGCCCCGCCCCCGCCAGCCACGCGCGCAGCGACGCGTAGTACCTGCGCGAGCGGACACGTTAACCGAGTTCAGAGTTCTGAGCGTGCGTGTTTCTGAGCGTGCGTTCAGCGTTTCTCTCTGACAGGCAGTTCAAAGTGCGCGTCAATAATGTATATTCGTCCCTCAGACGAGCCGAAGCGGGAGTGCCTCAGGGGAGTGTTCTCTCTCCTACTCTCTTCGGCTTATACGTAAATGATGCGCCGCTACCTGCTGAATCAAAATCAGGCATTCAACGCTGCGGGCTCCTGATGTTCGCGGATGATTTTGCATATTATGCAAAATCGGCGAACGTCAGGCAGTCAGTAAAATACTTAAGCGACTGTCTCGCCGCCTTCCCTGAATGGCTAAGTCGGAAACGACTCGCTCTTAACCTCGACAAATGCGTCGCCGTCAACTTCACTCGTAAGAGGGCAAACCCCAATGAAACGGTGAGCTTGGCCGGCGCGCATTTGCCGTGGCAGAGTGAAGCGAGATATCTAGGCGTGATGCTTGACAGCGGTCTCCGCTGGCATGCGCACGCTCGATATCTCGCGGCCAAAATCCAAAACCGCACTCTTCTTCTGAAACCTCTTCTCCGTTCCCCTGATCTTTCTCTTCCCCTTAAGCGGCGCTTATTCACCGCATGCGTGCGCCCCTTGTGGGCGTACGCGTGCGAGGTATTCGCCGCCGCTCCACCTTCCACTCTGCGACCCATTCGGGTCGCAGAAAACAGAGCGGCGCGCCTCGCGGCGCGCCCACACCTCCCTAACTTGCCCCCTGACCGCACTCCCCGCAACAAAGACGTGTTCGGAGTTCTGGGCGTGCGCCATCAGTTCCCGGCGGAGCTGCAGCGGCGGGCGGAGACGGCGCTTGAAAGAGCGCTGCGGCCGTCCGCTCCGCGCATCCTACGCGAGACCGGCGTAGCGGCGAACAGCGGCGTGCACAGGGCCTTCCACAGAAGAAAGGGCCCAAAGCACGTCGCCTTCACCTTCCGCGCACTTCCTCCGCACAAGTTCTCTGAACTGTGCGACGCGGGGGAGCAGATAGTGCGTGGGAGGCGGTCGCCGCTCCCAGATGCCGGAATCCGCGCGGGAGGCGCGGAAACGCGCTCCGCCGGGCCTGGGCCGCCCAGTACTGAAGATGTCGCGGCGCCACGGACGCTTGAGTAAAGTCCGCGCCGTGGCGAAAAATCAAGTGTATGTAGTGAAGTGAAGTGCAGAGTGGTATGAATGCGTGAGTGTTTGTATGTATAGATTAAGTATGAAAAAGAGAGTGAATGTTATAAAACAAGAAGAAAAAGGAACAATCCAAAGAACTATTTATCATTTTTAATAAAAAAGTTTAATTAAAACTGCAATACCCCAAAGAGGCACTTGTACATATTTTTAAGTTAGTTTTAGTTTAGTTTGTTTAAGATAAAGCCCTCCCCGCAGCTCCATAAGCAGCAATGCTAGAATAAACATGTAGCCACTTAATGAATAAATTCCCGCCTCTCCAGGGATACTGGCGAGGGGAAAATTGAAAAAAAAAAGGAAGTTAACAATGCTCATTGATGGCACAGGCACACAAAACAAATGTTGTCAGACCCAAAGTCTTGAAATATGTTTTTCTGGTCGTAGGTAAATTGCCGTCCAAATAACCCTTCTTCTTATCTCGTGAAGCTTACTTTCTAATTCTGTATCTAAATTGCCGACCAAACCATCTCCGGTAAGGAACAGGAAATGCAGGTAGGCGCGTTAAGGGGGCTGCCACCGCCGCCGGCGGTTATACTTTTTTGTTGCATTTTTCGGCGATTTCCACGAATAAGTAATTTTTTAACCTTTTCCCGACATTTTTAATGTACTCGTATTTTTCGCTGGTTTCATGGATTTTAAGATCTTTTTAATGGAACTTTCTTTTAATAATATTTATGAGATGCAACAAATGTTCTTCACAGAATTCCTGAGAAGCCTATTCGATTTCTTCGCTAAGAAATTGTAATCTCAGCGGTTGTATGTAATTTAAGGTTCCTGTGAGGCCTATCAGTGCCATTGTCGGATCAGCCAATTTTGGGATAACTAAATACAGATATTTCCTGGTAAAGAACAATCCAAACCAAAAGTTTAAAAGTTGAGTTCACTTGAAAGAATAGAAGGCTCGATTATATCTGTAATGTATCCAACAGCTAGAGTTGTTTATGTGAACTGATTTTGATACAATTTTTTACGACATTTTTCTTTGCTTTCTTATAACATTTTAAGTTAATTTTATTGATAATTTTTGGTGATGTTTTAGGTCATCAAAATCCATTCCCTACTTATGAATACCTCTTCCAATTAGTACTAGAACGATACTGTTATCATTTATATTTTTATTGAAAAATAATAATTGATAATAATAAATAATAATTAATATAATTGTTAGAATTAAAAACAAAATTTGTCTTTAACTACAACTTTATTCGTCTACTATTTAATAATTCTCTTAAATGAAATATTTAATATTCACGTGGTTGAATGTATACGTACACGAACAATACAATTTTTCAACAAAGTTTAATAAATTAACAATCACTACATGTACTTACGAGCACTAAAATCAGTTTGGAAAGCGCATACGTACTACATAAATATCCGATTAAATTAATGTGAATTGGACGATTGATGATTCATCAATGAAACCTTTGAATTGTCGAAGTATCATACGCGGGTTTCTCTGAAGAGACTTATCCGTTCTGTAATCTAATTTTGCAGGTTTTATTATACAATACTGAACATTATTCTTTATACGATATGAGTCATTCTCCTTGAATATTAATCATAAACAATCCAAACACAACATAAAACATGGGGAATACCAACTAGTCACTAAAAAGTGTGTTGCCAGTCGCTACAATGAGCAATATGTCGTAAGTCATTAAGATACATTAATTTAAAGAAGACACGGAACAAGTAATGGAAGATTTCGTGCTCTTTTCAATCGGTGCGAATGATAGGTGCTACAAAATATGAAATAAAATGGTTCAAAATTTTACAATATATTATTATTATTATTATTTATTATTATTATTATTATTATTATTATTATTATTATTATTATTATTATTATTATTATTTATTGTGAAATTTGGCCGCCCCCTAAAAGATCCTCCTGGGACCGGTCGCCCCTGCGCTAGGCCACTGGTCACCTACATTTACCTAGAAGGGCAGGTAGTCGGGCCGCAATTTACGTATATCTTTATCTGGATCGATCCGCAATTTACCAATGGGTTTAGCTCTTATTTTTCTTCTGGGCCGCAATTTACATACCCCGGTTGCTCTGTGTAAGTCGACACGCTGAATCCGAATCTGAAGCTAGAATAGCGCCACCACTCTCCAGTTGTTTTTAATAAAAAAAAACAACCTCATATTTACAAACTACAATTGCACGGTGGTGTTTCGCGATATAAAAAAAACAACTGGATGTAGCACAATTCTGACGTGAGATTCGGGTTTAGCGCGTCGAAATACGCAAAGAAACATATTTTAGTCTCTGGGTCTGATAATAACATCCGAAAACAAAAAATACAACTTCACGACGGTTTTTTCGCGATAAAAAATACTGGAGGGTGGTGGCGCAATTCTGGCTACAGATTCAGATAAATACAATGCGTCGACATGCATAGAGAAACATGTGTCAAGTCTTTGAGTCTGACATCCACCCCTGAAAACATTAATACAATTTCACGATTGTTATTTGCGTATAAAAAATGGAAGGTGGTGGCGCAATTCTGGCTACAGATTCGGATTCAGGGTCCAATGGGTGAAGATCACCGCCACCTTCTTATGAAAAGCATGCACTACACTAACGGGACTAATGACCTCAGTAGTTGACGTGCCCGGAATCACTAATCAACCAATCAATCTAACTACACCGCTGTTTATGTAGTCTACCTGTCGCGCAGCTCGTCCCCGCGCTCGGCCAGCAGCCCGTGGCCGGCGCACGTGCACAGCAGCATCTCCACGTCCTGCGCGGGCGGCGCGTAGCGCGGCGTCTGGAAGTCCAGCAAGCGCACGGCCGGGCCCTCCGCGCGCACCATCAGGTTGCTGATCCACAGGTCGCCGTGGCACGCCACGTTCCGGAAGCGGCGCGACGGCCCCAGCAGCCGCCGCCCGATGGCCTTGAGCGCCTCCGGCAGCCGCGCGCTCGCCCAGCGCAGCTCCGGCACCAGCCCGGCCACCGCCGCCAGCGCCTCCACGCTGCGCGTGAAGTACGTGGACAGATCGCCTTCTGCAAACCACGTGGGGCGGTGGTTAACTCTTTGACCTGCGACTCCAACTCCAGCAGCGCGTCTAAGCAACGCAAGAAGTATGCGGGCAGCTCGTGCTCAGAAAACGACGCGGGTGGATGTTTGGTGGACTCATTGACCTCTATTTCCAGCTCGGATAGCGAGTTTACACAGGATGGGAAGTACATGGACAATACGCTCTCTGCCAACCCCGTGGGCAGTTGCTAACTCTTTGACTTCTGCCTCCAGCGCTAGCGCGCGTCCAAGCAGCATCAGAAGTACGCGAAAAGCTCACCCATTACAAACGTCGCGGCTGGTTGTCAACTCTTTGACCTGTGACTCAGTTCAGCAGCGCTTCCAAGCAACGTATGAAGTATACGGACAGCTCGTCCTCAGCAAACGACGCGATTGGATGTTTGATGGATTCGTTGACCTCTGTCTCCAGCTCGGAAAGCGAGTCCACGCAACGTGAGAAGTTCATAGACATTTCGCCCTCTGCAAACCCCGCGGGAATCCAACTCTTTGACTTCTGTCTCCAGTGCCAGCGCGCGTCAAGCACCTTAAGAAGTACCCGAAAAGCTCGCCCACTACAAACGTCACGGGCGGTTGTCAACTCGTTGACCTGTGACTCCAACTCCCCAGTAGCGCGTCCAAGCAACGTAAGAAATATGCGGACAGCTCGTCCTCCGCAAGCCACGGGGGAGGTTGTAAACCGTTTCATGTGTGCCTCCAGCGCCAACAGCGCGACTAAGCTGCTTAAGAGGTACGCGGACAGCTCGCACTTTGCGGGTGGTTAAATGACCTCTACCTCCAGTCCCAGTAGCGAGCCCACGCGGAGCGAGTAATATGTGGACATCGCGTCTTCTGCCAAAGCTGCGGACGCTTGTTAAGTCTTTTATATCTGCTTCCAGTAACAACAGCAGCGAGTGAAGTACATGATTAACTCGCCCACTGCAAACGACGCGAGCGCTTGTTAACTCTTTGACCTGTGCCTCTAGACCCAACATTGCGACCACGCTACGTGAGAAGTAAGCGGACAGTTCGAGCATTGCAAACGACGCAGGTGGTAACTCTTTAATCTCTGCCTCCGGCTCGTTTCTGACAAGTTTACAAGCACGAGGAACAGTTTCATTTCTTGACAAAATGTCCGTCTAGACGCGAATTTCTTACTTCGTAATAGCTATTAACATACCTAGAAATGAGTAATAACACTGTAATATTTCGTGGTATGTTCAGCATTTTATCGGTCACCATAAAATCTCACGAATTATGCAAAAATTTACATTACTGCTATAGTAAACACATTGATTCTGTTGCTGTGGCAACTGTGGCGATATTTTGGGATTTTGCTTGCGATATATCTATATAAAGAAATGACGTTAGGAAATTGGCGCGTTGATTTCCAGTGGCGACACCTTTACATAGTAGTTAGTAAATACGATTACTGGAGTAGTTTCATTTGATGGAATGTGAGGAAAATGAGGTTTATTTACCTAATATACATTTTTCTAATTGTACTATTAATAATATTACAATTAAGAATAATTATTCCCCAAACCAATATGAATTACTTCTGAATTGTTTGAATCTGATGTTTTGTAAATCACCATGTTTTTTCCTTAACAAAACATTTGACTTGCGATGAATTGATGGTTTTTACATTGCTATGGACGTTAAAACCCGTTGTTAAGGACGTTAAATTTCTTAACTTACAGGTAAGTACAAGTGCACTTAACAAACCTGCAGGGTTGCATGTTAACAGGGGTCAAAGACGCATGTGACCGATAAACAAATAAACAACGCAGCTAATCGTTTCACGTACCGAGGCGGTCGTCGAAGAGCCTGGGGCGCAGCAGGTGCGGGAAGCACGCGTCGAGCTGGCCGCCGCCTCGCTCCTCCAGCGCGAAGGAGCCGGCGTGGAAGGCGGCGAGGGCGGCCAGCGCCGCCGCGCAGCCCTCCAAGTCCAGCAGGTGGTAGTTGCCGGGCGCGCGGAAGCCCTCCGCCGACAGGTCCTCGAGCAGCAGAAGGTCCGGGCGCGCTACGAAGCAGCGCGGCGCCCAGACCGCCGCGGGGGACGTCGCGGACAGCGGTGCGGGGACTGGGGCAGTTGGCGGCGACCATCCGGTAGTGGGGGTGCGTTCGTCGGTGGGGGCGTGACTGCTATTGGGGATGTGGATGTGTTTTGGGGGTTGGCGGACTTTGGAATCGTGTTTGTCTCCAGGAGGATCAATGCTATTGGGGGCGTGGCTATCTTTTGGAGTGTGGGTGTCCATGAGATGTTGCCTGTTTTCAGGGGCGTCGTTACCGTTCGGAGGGCAGCTGTCCTTGTAGTCGTGCCTATCTTCTCTGCCGATACTGTCTTCGGAAGTGTGCCTTCCTTCTAGGGCCTGGGAGTCGTTGCGGACGTTGATGTTTGCGTTGGGATGTTCGCAGGTGCAGTTGCCATTGGGAACGTGAATATCTTTTGGAGTGTGGACGTCCCTGGACGCGTGCCTATCTTCAGGGGCATGGTTCCCGTTTGGAGGGCTGGTGTCCTTGAGGGAGTGCCTTTCTAGGTCGTTACTGACCTTGGAAGCGGGGATTTCTTCGGGAGAGTCGTTATGGACTTCGATGTTTGCGGTGGGATGTTTTTGATTGCAGTTGCCATTGGAGACGTGATTGGAGGACGGAGCGCGTTGGCGCAGGGCTGCCTCCATGAGCGGGAAGAGCTGCCCGAAGACGCCGGCCTCCGTGCGCGCCATGTCGGCGGCCAAGGGCGACGCGTCACCGGGGGGCGGGCGCTTGGCATACAGCGCCACATGCCTGGCGAGCTGGTCCTGCGCCCCGCGCACCGTCACGCGCAGCGCCACGCCCTCGCCCACGAAGCCCAGCACCTGCGCACGTTACGAGTCATTCACTGATTACACAGGCACAAAAAAAGTTGTCAGACCCAAAGATTTGAGACATGTTTCTCTATGTATGTCCTGCAGCGCCTCTGACCGGGAGGACCTAGGTTCGAATTCTGACGGCGACAGGATTTTCGACACTAGCTTTTCAGCTAGGTCGAATTCAGTCGCTGCCTGGAGGAGAATTCTAGCGGCCGGCTGTTCTGTTTGGTAGTTTTCCGTGGTTTCTCCGATCAATACCAGGCGAATGCCGGAGCAGTACCCTACCAAACGGGCCACGGACCGCGCGGGATCTGTCCTTCCTCTTCCTTGTCCTATCCTCTCCCCCTTACACACACACACACACACACACACACACACACTAACATGCACTACACTGCCACATATTCCGGGAGACCGGTCGGGAGCTTAGAGCTTGTCCCGGCTGGGGCGGTGCCCCGCTGGTGGGAGAGTCCTGGTTAGGGGGAAACCCCACTAGCCGATGGTAGGTCGGCGCCGGATCTCGCCATCCGGCGGGGGAAGACCACCGCCATCGCCCGAGAAAAAACATGTACTACACTAACGGGACTAATGACCAAAGCAGTTGACGCGCCCGGAAATACTAAAAACCAAACCAAACCAATCTATGTATGTCGACGCGCTGAATCTGTAACAAGCCAGAATTGCACCCCCCCTCCAGTTCTTTTAAATCGCATTCCCCCTCAAATTTACAATCCATATTTTCACAGTGGTTTTTCGCGATTTTAAAAAATTGAAGGTTATGGAGCAATTCTGGCTTCAGATTCGGATTCAGAATGTCGACATACATAGAAAAACATGTGACAAGTCTTTGGGTCTGACAACAATTCATGAAAACAAAGAATACAATTTCGCGGTGTTTTTTCGCTATTAAAAAAACTGGAGGGTGGTGGTGGAATTCTGGATCAGATTCGGATTCAGCACGTCGACAAAGATAAACATGTGCAAGTCTTTGGGTCTGACCACAATCCCCAAAAACAAACAAGAAAACAAAACCAAAGCAACAACAAACAAAATTCACGTCATTTTTCTGACCTCCGATTCGGATTCAGCGCGTTGATATACGTCGAGAAACATGTGTCAAGTCTTTGGGTCTGACAACTTGTTTTTGTGTGCTTGTGTTACGCGTATTTATTGTTTTCGCGCAAGTCAAGTGCTGTGGCCTTTTGTATCATAAGATTTGCATATATTATATCCCTGGAGGTGGCGAGGTGGAACGCGAGATACGACGCTGGCCTACATGTCATCTTGCGGGGTTTTCCCCTCTTGGTATCTTCCTCTAGTGGGGCCCTGCCCTAAATGAGACAAGTTCTAAGCTTGCGATTGCTCTACTACAGGAAACCACGCCATCGACCACAGGAAAAAAGTTATTTCATCTAGCAGAAGAAAGTGACTTTTTCATGTAAATAGTAGACATAGTGGTTACATTATTGTTAATATTAGTGTAATGTCTAAATTCTTACAATATTTTGTTAAGTGTAAATGATAATGTACCAGAAATACGATGCTGTTATAAATGGTAAGTGGTATGCGTAGCCAAAACTTTAACACGCTTTTTCTTCAAAAGTAATTTTTTCACATTCAAGTGTAATTTTCTCAAAAAGTATGTATCTTACGTATATGAAACTTAGTAGACTTATTAAATGTCACCATTTCTTACTTGTGAACTATACATTAAACTGACGTGTTTTCAAATTTTCAAAATATTACTATTTTACATAGGTAAAATTTTGAAAAATCTTTCAATGTATTAAAAAAATTGTTCATTAACTGTGCTTAAGAGAGTGTAGAAAAATTGTTTAGATTATCACAAATTTTATATATAATTAACATAAAAACATGAACTTTGTAACATTAATAGTTAATGAGAAAAATGCACTAGACCAAAGTACTACTCTTTCACTTCCCTCTTCGCATGTATAAATAAAATAATTATTTACCACAAAACGATCATACATGCAACTTTGATTGTTAAACATTTCTCCTAAGATAAGGCCTACAATTTCTAAAAAAAGCCCATTTGTATTTTTATCTTCAAATCAGAGATACAAAGCTTTATATTACGGGACAATTTGAAGCTAAAACCAAGCTAAAATGTAACAGCTGCCCTTAAGGGATTGCGGACTAGCGGTCCGGGCAGGGCAAGGATCGGGGCCGAGCGAAGCTGGGAAGGGTTGCATGGGAGCGTGGAGGAGCAGGGTGGGATGGACCGAGAAAAGGGAAGAAGTTGAGGAGTGATGGTGTAATTTGATTAAGAGAGGGAACGGGGCGAGTCTGTACGGGGAGGAGAAGAATGTTACTGAGAAACTTCCCTCAAAATTGGATCCAATTAAAAAAAAAAAACCTCATATGTATCAAAGGCTTATAAAAAATGTTGCTACCCCCATTTCCAGCGAACTCTGTTTCATCTAAAATTGCAAAAAAATAACATTACAAAACTAAACATTTGAAGAGATAGATTTTTGTCTTTAATACGTGTTCTATAAGCACCGATCATGAAAAAAGGATCACATACATTTTTTGGAAGCAGATATAGTGTTTGCGTGATTTCTGCTTGAAGTTAATACATTTTGTAAAAAATATTAAACACTGCTTCAATTTTTTTCTTTAATTCTTTCATTGGATGCTTAAAAGAATGGCCTAGGTTTCAGTTTCGTTGAACGGATTGAATTTTCGATAATTGCAAAGTTAGAAATAATGTGTGAAAGTATGTGGTGTTGACATCGGTATATTTCAAGACCCCAAAATTTGTATATTTTTTAAAGAAAAATTCACCTTTTTACAGTAGCATCACAAAGTTTTCTCTATAATACGTACTACATTAATCTGTACGTAAGTACTTATACGTGAATGTAACTAGTGATGCTACTGAATTATCCAGATATTCTCTCACTAATTAGTTGCCTCTCCCTCTTTCTAGCTGCCATAAATTGCCGCTTCAAAGACATTTTTCCTTGAAAAAATTGTAGCTGTTTTTGACAAAATGTTTTTTGAGTGTTTCTGAAAATGCACAATTTTGACATCCATTTCACCGAAAACTTTTGAGTTACGAGATTTTCATTAATATTTTGAAGAACTTCTACCCTCAAATGTAATAACATATAAGAAATGTCCGTAATGTAAATACAGTGCGGCAGGTCTCTCCGCCGCTTCAAACTATTCAAAATTGCATGTATGTTGGTAGCAACTAGATCACTGGGAAACAAGTGAAGGGGACAAAAACTTCCAGCATCTCTTACGACTGTAGTGGGTAAGCAATTTACGTTTTCTTTTGTTACAAGCTGCAGCTCGTGCTATCAACATCATTTCTTTTGCAAACACTCCCACTAATAAGGTGACACTGTGGAGAGACTTTCCTGGCGCGCTTAATTAACGACGTGAGAGTATTTCAAACAAATGACACTCGTGTGATTTTGAAAAAATCAAAAGAATAAATCGAATTGACGTTAATGTCATGTTAATAGGTGCACTATACATACAAAAATTTTAAACTAAATTTGAAGCCATTCTTGAGAAAATGACATTTGAATGTTTCGGGAAAAGCCCAATTTTCAGATCATTTCCACAAAAAACGAATTTTCGAGGAACTAAATTGGAAATACTTTTAAAGGACTTTACTAAAAAATGCAATAATGTGTAAGAAACTTTCATAATGTAAATACTAGCGACATGAGATATATTTAAGAAAATACGTTTTATGCATTATAAAAAATAATAAATGAAAATGACGTGTGTTTAATGGTATTCAGTGTAGTTAACATTGTGTACAAATTTTAACGAAAAAATTAAGGAATTAATGTTCTCAATTTTTTGCCTTTTACATATACGTAAATCGACTCATAGTTTTTACTTTCTGACTACGGAGTAGACAGAAAGTTATGTAATTGTGCTCGAAAAAACCTTTTTTCCACAGAAAAACTATTTCCGGCTTCTGGTTGTGAGAAAGTAAGTACAGTTGCTAAATTTAGAACAAAATCCTCTAACTCGTGGTGTAGCCAGAATCGATATTTTGTGGGTCATGAATAGTAAAAAATCGATTGACGGCAAAACGTCTGTCCGTCTTGTCCTCTCAGTGAACAACGCTAGCGGGTAAACCCTTCAGCCGATTTTCTCCAAAATTGATATTTCCCAATCGATCTGGCCTATGTCGCAGCCCCTTCAATTTGAAATCGATATTTTAATTTTGGGGGTACTTAACATAAAGCCCTTGGGTCATTTCCCAAGGTTTCAAAAAAATGTCTCCATCGAAAATTGCAAACGTTCAAATTTTTTTCGGCGTCTTCCTGCAATTACAATTATGAAGATAGCGATTTTTTCCCTTAATGAAATCTGTTCCTTAAAGATAGGTTTTACAATAAGGTCATATACAATTTTTCGAAAAATTGAGTACTTTTCGCGTAATTTTGCGTGAAAATACTGACGAGAAAGTTCATGCCATTCTAGCTCCACTAGTTTAGTATCATGGGAAATCGTGTAACTACGAGATTGTAGAATCGGAGACAATTTGCCTAAGTTTGATAGCCAATTAAAAATCGTACTAAGATGTTATGATACCAATATCGTACGTTTTATTCACTTCGATAAAATTTTGAGGTTATACAATTTACATTTTAAATTTGATGGATTGACGTCGATAGGAGATCATGAGGAGGTTAATTAGAAAACTAGTGTGAACACTTTCCTTTTCATTACGATTCTGATTCTTGTTGTTAAAAGCGGACCATTGAATACTTGAATTCTAATAACTCTTATTTCGACACTCGTCTTAGTGTCATAAAGTTTGACTTTAATCATCAAACTGAAAAAATAAATTTACGTACATCATTTATTTTTATTATTTTGCTAATATTATTTTTAATCAAAAACCATGAATCTAATACAACTACGACAACTCCAGTTTTCGAATTGGAATATATAGGCAAGAAGGTTGGGGGCTTGAAGGAAATCATGTTAGAGGAAACGTTTCACAGACCCAAATGACGCAAGATGTCGCCTGAGGGTATGCAGTTAATATTTTTATCGTAAGCTAAGCGCGCGGACGGAGAGCAGTTTTTGCGTGGGTCGCGCGCACTACGCAGTGACGGGACGGAACGGACCCTTCGCGCAGTTTAAGTCACTTTTGCTCCTCGTTTCGTGTGTTTTATTAGGGAGTTTTAGCGCCAGGCGTAAGGAGGCATCCTTAAACACTATTGTTCACGTGACTAACGACTTTATACGGTCATAATGAACAACGTTCAGAAGAATTTTACCAATTGCGACATTGCGTTATGCATTGCTCGCATTGCTCAACGTAAAACAGGATACGATACAAGAGAATAATAAATGTACATTGTGTTTGGAGTTTTAGATTTTGTGGGCTTCTGTGATGAGTATGCAGTCTGGAATTTTCAATCGACTGTTCTTGAGAACGTAGGAAATGTTTTCAAACAGCGTTCATTATGAGAGTAAAACATAACCTTTCTCAAATATATGATTTCAAATTCTTTTTCGCAAATGTCTTTCCTGTCAGTTCTCCAACATTTACCTCTAATTGTTGTAGAGTTAGTAAGGAATATGTGAGAAAAATGATGCTGAGTTATTATATCTTACAAGATCTATTACTGATGTTTTAGCATTTCAGACTAATTTGAAAAGAATGTGTAAGTAATTTATTCTGCTCAATAATTTAAAGAGGACACCGGCTATTTGCGACTGAATAACAGAGAATCTAAGATCATTAATATTTTATCTAAAATCAGAAGTAATGTAGTTCTAAAAATGATTAAGTATAACGTGTGTGTTTTAAGTTGTCTAAGATTTACAAGTACCTATGCATCTAAAATTTATTTACTTTCAGTTTCTTCTATTCGTTGGTGCGAGGTATTCTATAACAAGCTAAACGTTTTTATTTTTATTGGGGAAAGTAAATTTTGTTCACAGCTAGTTAAATATGTTTAATAATAATAATAATAATAATAATAATAATAATAATAATAAGTGACAATTTTATTTGGCATTATTCTTATTTTTCCCTGCATTGAATATTGAGGGACACACTTGCATCCAAACACGCGGCAAACGCCGATGCAATTGACCTAAAAGTCATGACGTCATTGGTTTGTGCGGATACCTTGAGTGAAGGCGGTGTTGTGCGGTGGCCTTGAGTACAGGCGGAATTGACCTGGCGTGCCAATGACGTCATTCATACGGACGAAACACGTCGGAATGTCCAGATCTTTCCTTGGAACTTTTTGCAAACGGCGGAAAGTGCGGTTCGTCCTGTTCCGTCCGTGACGACCTAGTGTACGCGCCCTTACGGGAAACCACGCAACGAACTTTTAAAAACTCCCGTCCGTCCCATCGCACGGTGGTTCATTTTCCGGAAATCCTGGCCAAAACCTAAAAAATGAATACGTGTTTATTTAACTTTTGAACATACTACGACACACTGTATACTTGGGGGCATCTGTTTCTGTTCACTCCGTGCCTCTGGTCAATTCCGCTGGCACCAGTAATCACCCAAACATACCCTTCGCGGTGTTCGGTAGACCTGCAGTGCCAGAGTATCACAGAGAGACCGTCTTTGTTTGTAAGTGGTGGCGATACAAAGTTGTACAGAGAAAGCTGGTAGTATGGGTAGTATGGATTCTCTTCCAGAAGGTTTGTAGAGTAGTTTAATGTACGTTTTATAATGCATTAATGCATAATACCGACGTATGATGAAATATGAAAATACATAAAATTAATACAATAATTTTAATTACTCGTAAGTACTCGCCGTACAGCATCCCTATTTTTAGTAGTACGCACTGGAAACTGCCAAGACAAATGTTTCCAAATATTCATATATTACATGCCTAGAATCTATTCTCAAAGATATAAGACGGTATGGAGAAGGATTCTCGCGAAAATGTTCAAGGCTGCACACAATCCAGGACATGTTTAATGGCCTGTTGATATCTTCTGATCCCTTCATTTCCAGCTCGAGGGATCTTCCCAAAAGAAAGTTAATATTCTTGAACAAAGATGCTTGGTCCCATTTGCCTGAGCCCGATATCATCGAAGGGAGAAATGGGAAAAATGTGCTCTTCTTTTCCGGTTCTCCGAACACTGTATTTGAATTTTCTCTGGCAGAGAGCATGTAATGGTATTAATACCATGCTTCTTTATGCCAAATGCTATCAATTAATATGTAAGCAATCCCTACGGCTTTCTAAAGTCAATGTTGTGAATTGGTAAAATTTAACCAAGTTTATATAGAAACATTTATATTTATATTTTTTATTGATTTTTTCGCGTTTCCGGGCGCGTCAACTGCTTTAGTCATTAGTCCCGTAAGTGTAGTGCATATTTTTCTCTGGAGATGGCAGTGATCTTCCCTCGCTGGATGGCGAGATCCGGCGCCGACCTACCGTCCACCAGCGGGGCACCACCCCAGCCAGGACAAGCTCTAAGTTCCTGGCAGCGACATCAGTTGATGCACTGAGCTACCGCTCCCAGTATATATTTATATTTGACAGAATTAAGCAGTGCATTATTCTGGTACTATGTTCCCAGCTCCCATACATTGTACAATAATTTTGGTCGTCGTAGAAAACATACTATAGCTCTCAGATTTTTGGCCAGGAAATCGCCAAAATGCACCACTGTGCGTCGTGCTGATCCGTCCCGGTGGGCGCTAGAGTTAAGGAGAACGCTTGCAGGAAGAGGCGTCGCTCAGGAAAAGAAACTCAGCAGCTGACGTTCCCCGAGGGGAATCCCTGCGCACAGCGCGATGGAAGGGGGCGTTTAAAAGGCTGCACGCAGACTCCAGCGCCAGATCGCAGGTGTCGGCGAGAAGACCGACCACAAGTGTAACGCTGAGGGCTTTTCTACAAAGCCTCGTCCAGCAAACTACGACTGATTACTTACAGGTAAACACATCTTTCAAACAATCCAACAGTTG